>CM070058.1:34480820-34570739 GCA_036320875.1 Cotoneaster glaucophyllus
CTCATCGGACCGCCCGGCGAGTAATCTGTTATCTTTGGGAGTGGACATATTCCTGGCCACCACCGCAGCAGTCATATCATTCTTCATTACAGAGTCCCCAATGGTGAGAGGACCAGAAGGGGATAAGAGAAATGGACGCCATATATTGTCTTGAGGAGACGCAGATGCCTCTCCACTAATATTCAAGTCAAGACGATGATCAGATGGGCAAGCCATTTGTGAAAATAATGAAGGAAGGAGAGGTCGGATGAAATCAAATTCTCAGAGATACAAAAGAGGGGAATTCTTTACAAGCAACCAACTCTCTGAACATGCTTTTGGCGCACCATCGACGCCTCCATAAAAGAAGAAGCAACAGAGGCGCCGGTTCAAAAATCGAAGAGGCACCTCTCCCCGAATATCAAAAGTCGGGCCGTTTGTTCAAAAAATCGAAGAGGCACCACTCTCTGAGATTTTAAAAGCCGGATTTTCCGGATCAAATCTGTCGCCACTCTCCTGATCTCGAGAGCCAGACCGCCAGCACGACGCCTTTCTCAGAAATCGAAGAGGCATACTGCTTTTCAAACCTCGAGAGTCGGATTCAGCACCAGCTTTCCGGAAATCACGGACCACTTTGTCAAAAGCCTCTGACAAAGTTAAAACGCGTGAACCCCGCCACTCTCACTACATCGCTGTGACCGAGAAGGGTAAAAGAACAGCATTACCACTTGTCGATAAAAATTCTACATATGTCGACCTTCATCCTCCACAGACGGGCAGACCTGCAAAAAATGCTCAACCCTTCCTCACTTCCGAGGGTAACACTCCCAGCAAAACCCCAACAAAGCTTTCTCAAAATGCTTGGCTCTCTTCCTCCCGAGAATACCTCTGCGAACAAATCACACCAGAGCAAAAGTATCTCATATCAGCAGGGTCGAAAGCAAGAGTATCTCATATCATGCTTTCCCCTATCCTTTTTCTTTGTCCTCCCTCTTCACTACAGGACAAAGAGAAGGAGAGCAATCGGGCGGCGCTAGGAACCAAGTTTTTGGTCAGGAACGGACTGCCTAGAAATCCGTCCCTGATTGCTTACTTAGCTTTGCTCCCGAGTACTCATCCACATCGGCTTGGGGAACAGACAAGGCGAGCGACAATGAAGCATCAACCTTGCTGATTCATCCCCTAACTACAGGATAAGGAGAAGCAAAGTGATCAGCCGGCGTTTACCTTCCCAGTTGGAACGGATTGTTGAGAAATCCTTCCCTGATTGCTTACCTGGCCTTGCTCTCGAGTACTCATCTGCCTGGAGAACAGATAAGACGAGCGACAATGAAGCATCAATCTTGGGGATCATCAGTAAGCGCAACAACTGCACGTGCTGATTCATCCTCTAACCCTCTTCAACATGAATTGGGGAGATCGAACAAAGAAACAGACCATTACCTCCATCTCGTGTCTGCTTGCCGGATGCCCAAATCCTGAAGCCGCTCGTGGTCCCGTTTCCAAAAATCAAGATCAAGCCTCAACGGCCCTTGAAGAAATCACAAGCCCAATTCAAGATCAAATGTCCACCACCCTTGAATCGAGCCCAACTCCAGGTAAAAGGAGTAAATTCAGACATTTGTAGCAAGTCTACCAGAAGAAGCCTCCTAGCCCAGTTCAAGATTAAATCTGTGGAAAACGACTTCTTCGAAAGCAAAGGTATCTCATATCATCAGGGTTGAAAGCAAAGCTATCTCATAGCATGCAATCTCCCTGTCCTTTCCTTTGTCCCTACTCTTATCTGCAAGACAAGGATAAAGAAAAGCAATATGTCGAAACCTCCACTCAAACCTCCAGGAAGATACCACATCTGCCTGAAGAACAGATAAGGCAGACAGGTGAAGCTAGTACATTGAAGCATGTGGAGACAAGCGCAACCAATATATATGTGTTGGTTCATCCGTTACTGCTTCAAAAGCAAACGTATCTCATATCATCAAGGTCGAAAGCAAAGGTATTTCATATCATGCTTTTCCCTTTTCTTTCCTTTACCCTTGCTCTTACCTGCAAGATATGGAGAAAGAAAGCAATCAGTCAGAACCTGAAATCAAACGTCCGATCTGGAACTGATTGCCCGGAACCTTTGCCTGGTTGCTTACCGAGCCTTGCTCTCAAGTACTCATCTTCAAGTGCTCTGAAGGACCATTTAAAAGCAAAAGGATGCGCACCACTTCTGCCAGGCAAAAGAAACAAGCAGAGAGGAATGTAACATAGTGAGCTGGAACAGATCACTATAGCATGACGCCCTCGTCTGCAGAATCGCATGATCCATCCGGAGGAAACCAGAAAATCCTTCAAACCCAGTTCAAGATCAAAGCTGTGGAAAGTCAACAAGCACAACAAAGCACGTGTCGATTCGTCGGCCACTTCGTTGAAAGCAAGAGTATCTCATATCGTCTCTCTTCCCTCTCCTTTTCTTTGTCCTCGTTGCTAAATGAGAGACAAGTAGAAGGAGAATGATCAACCGGAACCCGAGATCTCCTAGCTCGGCGACTTGAGGAACTCCTACTATATGGTTTGCGTAGTACCTGACCAAGCCCGAAACCACAAGTAAGCTTCAAGTGAAATTGATACATTACCTTGTGCATTAAACATCAGAAATTTGCAGTCCATTTCAAGATCAAGCCTCAACGGCCCTTGAAGAAATTTGTAGTTCATTTCGAGATCAAGCTTCAACGGCCCTCGAAAAAAAAAAAAAAAAAAAAAAAAAAAAAAAAAAAAACTTGCAGCACAAAAATCAAGATTCAAGCCTCTACGGCCCTTGAAGAAATTTGAAGTCCATTTCAAGATCAAGCCCCGACGGCCCTTGAATCGACATCTACATTGAGAAACTTCAAAACACATCGCCTACAAGTGACAAGCACAAGTATGCGACGCGCCTTGAAGTGGGGGCATTTGTAGACATCGAAATTTCATGAAATAAATGTTGACCAAAAATTAAAATTTCAACGCTCATGTATCACATAAATTTTATACATAGCATGTGAATCAACGAAAAATCAAAATAATTCAGAAAAGTCATCAAACAGGACACTTGTCAACGCCTGGCAGAAGTGACTTATTTCATCTGATTATTAAAACCCAAAAATCAAGTTTTGGAATTCTATAAATAGGAAGCCATTTCATTCATTTCAAGACACCAATTCACATTACACAAAAGCGTTGAAGCTCTGAAACTCCAAACGCTCTCAAGCAAATCCCAAGGCTCCTCGAAGTTCTGTCCGTTCTTCATCAAAGTTCAAAGCCCCAAGGCTCCTCGAAGTTCTGTCCGTTCTTCATCAAAGTTCAAAGCCCCAAGGCTCCTCGAAGTTCTGTCCGTTCTTCATTCTTCATCAAAGATCAAGCCCCAAGGCTCCTCGAAGTTTTGTCCGTTCTTCATCAAAGATCAAGCCCCAAGGCTCCTCGAAGTTCTGTACGTTCTTCATCAAAGCACAAAGCCCCAAAGCCTTTGAAGATCCGCTCATCCACCTTCAAGATCAAGCCTCAAAAGCCCTTGAAGAACAGTTCATCGTTCATCGTTCATCGTTCATCCACCTTCAAGATCAAGCCTCAAAAAGCCCTTGAAGAACAGTTCATCGTTCATAATTCCTCGAAGGTCAAGCCCAAAAGCCCAAAAGCCCTTCGAAGATCCATTCATCCTCAACCTTCAAGATCAAGCCCCGACGGCCCTTGAGGAAATCATCCACTGTTCATCCCAAAGATCAAGCCCCGACGGCCCTTTGGATCAACAGCCCATCAACAAATCCACATATCCCCGTTCATCAAGATCAAGCCCTCCAAAGGCCCTTGAAGAATTGTTCATCGAAGATCAAGCCCCCGACGGCCCTTCGGATCAACAATCAAACCACCAAATCAAGTTCTTACGGAGATAGAATCAGAGGCAAATTTTCAAAGAGATTGTAACCCAAAATCATCAAATACAAATATCACTTTGTACACGTTGGTTCTTGTCGCGTTTCGTTTCAGGAAATTTTCGTGTTAACACTAACTTCCTGAGATTCAAGGCATCAGACATATTCAAACATGTGAGCAATTTTATCCTTCCAAAAATTCCATAAATAAATCAACGAGTCCACGGAAGCTTGATTTTCAGATATTCCGTTTGCTGAACACTTTTTCAAACCATCAACCAACATTTCTTCCCACGCATACTTATCGTCGCTTGAAGAAAGATGAGCATCCAATATTTTTTTAGCAGATAATTTGAAAGCTAACCTTGAAAAGCAAAGCACTGGGAGAGACCAACCGCTATGGTGTAAAAATAAATCCACATATTGAATTAGGTTTATGGGGGTATATTAGGTAGTAAATTAGGGTTTAAAGAGATATTAATAGTTTAGTTAAAAATCAAATGGGTGTAAAGAGTAAGTTGGGTGTAGAAATAAGTTACATGGGTTTAAATAAAATTTCCCAATTCGGAAACGTAACTCACCAATCATCTCATTAATTATATATCATTTATAATTTTATAACTCATCGTAATGGTCCTTTCTATTTTTTTTTTCCTTATATGAGTGGGAATGAATGACATCTGAATTCATTTCACTATCAAAATTGTACATGAACTTACTCAAAAATATATTCTTGCAGATAAGTTGCAAGTGTTATAGAATACTAAGTAATAATACTTTTTTCATAAAATGGTCAAACAAAATAAGTATGCTGAAATATAATAACATTAACACCACAAAACAATACATTTTTTGTGGACCAAAACTCAAATTTCAAAACAAAGTAGATCACCAAACATATATATAACTTTGTATGCTTTGTAATCCTTCATAAACCTGAAATGATCACCATTTCATTATATATGCAGCACATCAATACAAGTCCACACGCAATCTGGTTCACAAGAAACTACCCGTCTAGTCTAATCACTACACTTTAATCCATAGGCATAAGTCTAATCCCAACTTAAAATAAAAATTAAAACGTAACAAAGAAATTGTGAGATCCCACATCGCCCAGGGGAGTGATCCTTATATGTATATTCCCATCCCTACCTAGCGCGAGGCCTTTTGGGAGCTCACTGGCTTCGGGTTCCATGGGAACTCCGAAGTTAAGCGAGTAGCGCACGAGAGCACGCTAGGCCTTTTGGGAGCTCACTGGCTTCGGGTTACATGGGAACTCCGAAGTTAAGCGAGTAGCGCACGAGAGCACTCCCATGATGGGTGACCCACTGGGAAGTTCTCGTGTGAGTTCCCAGAAACAAAACCGTGAGGGCGTAGTCGGGGCCCAAAGCGGACAATATCGTGCTACGGTGGTGGAGCGGGCCCGGGAGGTGGTGGACCTCGGGTCGGGATGTGACAATTTGGTATCAGAGCCTAACCTTGGCCGTGGTGTGCCGACGAGGACGTCGGGCCCCTAAGGGGGGGGGGTGGATTGTGAGATCCCACATCGCCCAGGGGAGTGATCTTTATATGTATATTCCCATCCCTACCTAGCGCGAGGCCTTTTAGGAGCTCACTGGCTTCTGGTTCCATGGGAACTCCGAAGTTAAGCGAGTAGCGCACGAGAGCACTCCCATGATGGGTGACCCACTGGGAAGTTCTCGTGTGAGTTCCCAGAAACAAAACCGTGAGGGCGTAGTCGGGGCCCAAAGCGGACAATATCGTGCTACGGTGGTGGAGCGGGCCCGGGAGGTGGTGGACCCCGGGTCGGGATGTGACAGAAATGTAAAATTAAAGCCTATTCAACAAATGGTAACCACCACAAGGTATCTAATTCCTAAGCTTTGATACCAACTTGTCATGCCCCGACCCGTGAATAAAGATTATTCACGAGTTAGGGTGTGAATCATATTTTAGCTATAGAAATAAATTTTATAACCAAGACATGATGGGGAAAACAATTAAAATAATAACAATTTGTAACTGAAACACAGTACATCGTATATAACACTTGTTATATTTTTTACATATTTAACGTTTGAGTTTACTACATAAAATTTATCGAATAGCAACGGAATAAAATTAGTGCACAACCAAAAGTGCCAATAAAATAATAATTGAAATGAGTAATTCTTGCATTACATAAATATGTGCATAGGAGATGGATGAATTTACCCACTTCCTTCTAATCCCGCTAACATATACACAAGTGACTTAAGCTTGCACGTTGCATACCATGCTTATACCACTTGGCTCTAAACAACTTAGAATATGAGTTAACATCCGTTCATGATTCATCCCTTAAGCCCAATTTTTATAATTAAATTCTCAATTTTCACTTTTTTATATAAGCACTTTCCCCGACGCCCAGTTGTGTATTCAAGTCCTTCTCCCAACGTTTGACATATAGAAAGTTTTATTATTATATATCCAAAAAAGTGGGTGGGGAAGTTTACCGCCAAACGAAAATTTAATACGTGACGCAATGTTAAACTCATCACATAAGAAGAGGGAAGGCCACCTGGCCATTCATCACATATAATATTAAATTAAAATAAAAAAAATAAAAAACATAGATGCAATTATCAAAACTCCCAAATAACAAAACCTATCCATTTATTCTCATTTCTTCCCAGTCTTCAGCACCCGTTCGTCTACTCCTTCACCCTGACTTTGACGACCAGCAACTTGGTGGTTGCCATCGACGGCGACTATCACCTCTCCTTCATCTCCCTCCCTCAGCCATTCTCCCACCCTTTGATTCTCATTCACTAACTCTCTTATCTCTCTGACATAACAAGATCAAATTGGGGAAAGAGAAGTTCGATTTTTTCTTAAGTTCTTTCAGTTGACAACAAGGTGCTTTGTTTCTCTATATTTCTTTAATTGTTTTTGGATTTTTTTTCTTTAATTGTTCCCTAGATTCTGATTTTCTTTCACTAAAGATCCTTCGTATCGTTCTTAATTTCTGAATAGATTTGAATTGCTTTTATGTCTTTGCTGTGGTATATGCCCTCGGCTTCTGATATGCTTATCTGAAACTGCTTTTGCTGCACAAGAATAGGTTCACACAGTGTTTCCACGTCTCTTTGTATAAAGGCCTAGATGCCCATAAAGCCATATGATTGAAAATAGCTTTTTCATTATGTAGGAGTATGCATCTTAATTTTCACCGACCAAAGAAATCCTAGCACGATTTTACTTTCTTTTTTAAGTTATCACACAAATACTTAGTTAGCTATTTATACAAACAAAACTGAAACCATATGTTACTAATTGTCTAATATACACTAATCTCATAGTTTCCAATTTTCTTGCCTTCAAGCGAATTTCTTTATGAGGTTTTTTATTTTTATTTTCTTTTATTTTTTCAATTGATATTAGATTGGGAGTTAATGAGGAACTTTTTTAGCATGGGAAATGTCAAAGCATTAGTTTTGACAATTAGATTGTTACAGACACTTCTATGTAAAAAAAGTTGAAAACTTTTCTTTCAAATTTTAAACTAGAAGGAAGAGAAACATCCATGCTTGTATCTCATTTCTAACACAACAATCTAAGAACTCACAGAAGCTGGTACCTTAGCTCAGAGCCCCTTGGAGGACTAGAAAACTAGAGACATGGAGGGCAACCTAGTTTTTCATTGTGATCGGGGGAAAAAGAGTGTTTATATGACATGAAGAGGAAAGGTGGGAAAAGGTGAATATGATAGTTTGAGATGATGGATTAAGAGCCGCATAGTGGACTCCATATAGCACTTTACGATTGCGCTCTCATCTAACTATACTCTAATGCACATTTATCTTTGTACATATATGAAATTTTATACCTTCATGATTTTCAGTATTGAAGGTGCTCAAGGTCGAGATTAATTAAGTACAAGACCAAAGCTCCAAGTTAGTATGTTGTCTTTAATGCTTGCAATTTACAATGACATATTATTAATGCTACCTCTAGCCAAATAATCATTGCATTTGAATAGGAATGATGAATACGAAGTATTGTGCATGTATATGCTAAAGGCATGGTGGTTTTTCTGCCAGATTATTGCAAATTTAGTATGTAGCATGGTGATTTTTGTATGATTTCGCTATTTTCTAGTACGTTTGTTTTAGCATCTAGTTGTTGTTGAGTTGGGATATGTGAATTTTTTAATTGAGCTTCTTGACGTTTTTGGTTGTTATATTATACGTCTATCTTAACAATTTTACATATATATATTCACACACACATATATATATATATATATTTTTTTTTTTCCTATTATGGCAACCTATTGAAATATGTCAGAGTGTGCAGCTCAATACTAGGACTGACGTTTTTGCTTGTCATTTTACAAATAGTCACTATGCTTATAATGGTTTGTGTTTGTATATATTAACATTTTGGTTGCGTTACTTACTTTTATGTTTCATATTTAAATGGCAACTTCTACACAACGATGAATGAGGGTGAAGCGGGTGAGGGATCCCTTACCTCTTCCTCCATATGATGCATTTGCACCGCCACCACCACCTCCTCCGCCACCTCCTCCACCACCACCTGCACCTCCGCGAGGAAAGAGGGTGAAACAGGTGAGGGATCCCTTACCTCCTCCTCCAAATGATGCACTTGCACCTCATCCACTACCTCCTCCACCAACACCTCTTCCATCACCACCTGCACCTTCGCCAACAAACACTAACACAGGTAAGAAAGGTAGTTACAATTATTTACTTTTTCCTTATTAAAGTAGTTTTAAACAACACATTACATTGATTAGAGATACATATATTTTTCTAGAGACAGATTTTGACTTTTTTGCAAAACAGATGACTCGTGGAAAGTCATGTGGGAAAGGTGTCCATGATATTTCGGAGGCCAATAAAGGTGTCCATCAAGTTCCAAGTGATCCAGTTGTATCAGGTTTTTTTCACGTCCAAGTTAGGGAATATTGTTCGGACTTATTCACTGGTTTGCTATGAGAGATGGTTTAAGGTCCCAGCTTCAGAAAAAAAGGAACTGCGAGAGAAGTTGCTTGTGAGTTTGAACTTAATTCAATTTATTCATTGTAATTTCAAGCACACTTGCATATATTTCTTGCATATATTTATGCTAGAGAAGATTATTGAATATGTTGACAAGAAGATGGCAAAGTTGTACTCTCAGTTTAGGCATCGGTTGCATCTGCACTACTTGTCATGTGGAACACCTGCGAGAGGATGAGCTAAGCTTCCAAATGATATGATATGGAATGGGAGATCAAAGAGTCATTGGGATTGGTTATGTGATAATGTTTACATTACTACACTCTTTTTGGTATGTATTCTATACAATCTATTCTAGTATAAATCCAAGTTAGAAACCAATTCTTTCAACATGAAGACTTCTTGTCGTTTTCTACAAATTCATTTTTTATAGTCAGAACCTCTAACCTTTTATGCTTCATTTTCATTTTGATTGTCATCTGCTTAATTTTTCAATGTGAAATTGTGACTTGTTGTGTTCTTCGAACACAGTGTTTCTAGTTATAACTCATGCATTCTAGCTCTTACCTTATATGCTTCTTCATTTTGATTTTAGTTGTAGGCTGGTTAATCCTTACAAAGTGAAATGCATAGACATTTTTCGTGTTCGTTCTTTAAATTCAGTATTTATGGTTAAAATTTCTGCATCTTGACTTTGTTACTTTTTGTTTCGTATTTTCCCTTTATTTATTGAGATTTTCCCTGTCTTGTAGTTGGTGGCTTTATTAATCTGATTTGTTCTTATTAAATTCATCTACTTAGTGTCATTTTGCAGGCCATCGATTAGTGTTTCAACTGTTTGTTTGAAATGAATTTTGTTTCTTTGAGTGTGATTAAGACCCCATGTTGTTTGTCTAGAACATTTATATTGTGTTAGGATAGGATTTATGTTTCCTAGCTTACTTGGCTATACAACCACACACTTTTTTACTTGAAATTGTCAAATCTGCTCAAACACCTATTTAATTAGGTTAGAATTAGGAATATGGCAATGGTAATATAACGTCTGTTTCGATAGCCAGATTTGAAATAAAAATATCCTAACATGCATTAATAAATTTCACCTTGTGGTTAAATTGATTGTTACTTCTATACACTTAGGTAATTTTGAGTTAAAATCTGAAGTTTGTTGATTATTACTTCTTGACACTTAGGCAATTTGGAGTTAAAATTTAAAGTTTGAAAATGGTTATCATATACTCATCTGACTAACTGTGTTAGCCTAATGCCCTTGGTAGAAGAAAGAGTATCTTCCATTCAATTTCCTTAAGCTTGGTGTTTATATGTTTCTCTCTCCTTAGCTTGTGCTATTTCTAACATTGTTGCCTGAGAGAATATAGAAGGTGAGATGAGATAGCCCTCTAAGGTGAATGAATATGTACAACTGAAATACATGACGTTATATATGACAAGTTTGAGAGCTTGGAACTTTCCAAATTGTACATATGTATAGCTAACTAAATCTTCTTTTCTATGTCATGTACCAAATGTGTAATGTGGGAGATTAAAAAAAAAATCAAATTTGACATGATACAATTTAGGAAACACAAATAAATGAACATGCAAGATTGAATTGTAAAAAAAAACTTAATATAACTAGCTAGAAGCTGAAAGGTTATACCTAACATACATTCAAATAGAAACTACTTTAAAGGTTATACGTTGTATGTTGCCTAATCCTATGTAAAACACATTGAAGTATAAACTACAAAATCATATGTAAAGACATTTTATACCCAATGGTTTGCTTCTACATCTGTTCAGGATCACATTCAAGTATTTAAATGGTGTTTTCTTAAGCATATTGTGGCTGATTTGTTTGAAACAAAAGAAACTTATTTGTTTGTATTTTAATATGAAAGGATAACATGAAGAAAAAGAAGGATGAAGTTAGGGAGAAGCTAATCCAAGAAGCGCCTGAGGGTACTATATTCGATTCCATACAAGTACCATTGAAAGATAAATTTGGAATCATGGATGAGAACCCTGGAAGGAAGGGAAAATCTGTTAATGGTGTAAGTCTTTTCCCTTGTACGGATACCTTTAGTTGCGTTTCTTCTATGCTTCAAGTTCTGAGTTATCATATATGAGAGATTAGATCAAGATTCTATCATATGGTTTCCTTAAATTGCAACAGGAAAATGAACAATTGAGAGCTCGGTTGGATTTACAAAATGATGATGAAACCTTGGCATAAAAAATTAAGGCTTTTTTTGCTGCAAGTCAGGGGCAGACCAGCAACAACTCGAAGGAATCTGATGATAATAACTCATCTAGTGAAAATGTTTATCCTGAACTGGAAGAACAAGACTCAGAAGAAGAATGATTTCGATAGTTATGTCTTTTGTTATTAGTTAAGTATGCACATGGTAGACCTTTTTGCTAGCACCTCAATGTGTCTTTGACTTTTCTTTTGTTAGTACCTTAAACAGTTCATGTATAGGCCTTGGTACCCTTCTTTACAAATTGCTATTATTAAGATAGGTCACCATGAGTTAGATTGATTTTGGAATGTTTATGTTAATTTGTTGGATGTATAGTTGTTGAACATATTCGAACTTATGTGGTTTAATTGTTGATTAATGAAAATGGGAATATTACATTATAATTGTTATGAGTTGCTATTCTAGATTACGAAACACGAATAAGTAATGAATTCCTCAAATATTATTCCTAAATAGTTATTTGATTATAACATGTGACATAAGTCGCTTCACCCATCAAAAGAATATGTGACGATTTCATTGTCACTTAGTGTAATTATATAATTATGGGATCATATTGAGTGACCCATAAAGCATCACTTATAAGTCTGATATGAGATGAAAAACATAGGTCACTGAATTTTTTATTTTGTGACGCTAATTTCGTCACATATTAGAATAGTAAGTGACGGAAGAAGCGTCACGTAAAAGGAAAATATGTGGCGACTCCAATATTCGTCACTTAAACTATCGGTGACGTTAATTGTGCAGCTGAAATTTCGTCACATATAGTCAAATGTGATGATTTTTCATATTTATGTGACGAATGTCGGTCGTCACAAAAGCCATGTTTTCTTGTAGTGACAGTTGATGGCAGATGAACGGGGATTAATAATTGATGTTGAGTGTTTCAATGATGCTATGTATGAGGCTTGGGAACGATCAAGGAATGCTCAAAATAAGGTACTACGTCTTTTGACATTCAGCTATGTATGAGGGTTTTGTTTTAGGTCTTTTGGGATCTACTTAGATCTTTCTATTCCATACAATACTTGAGATCAACTTATATCTTTATATCTTATACAATGGACATTGCAAATTTGCTTCCTATATGTTGGAAGTTGTAATATGTGGAGCCTTGTTCTATTGAAAGACAAGACGGCAAAGGACCCTAGTATAGAGTATTTTGCTATGTAACAGTGGTTGTAAACACTTACATTTTCTCAACTAAAGATCACCATGTACATTAATATTGATGTTTGTCCATGAACAATATAGCAAAATATACACTCTATGTTGCACGTAGTGATGTAAAAAAATGTCTTCCACATGTGCAAGGCGCGTGTAGAAAGGCTAGTACAAGAATTAAATAGAGCATCCTCAGCAAGTTCTGTAATGTATATGTACTTATTTCTCGTAACAAAATATGAACGTTTATGAGTAGCTGCTAATCACCAAGGCTTCCAGCTTCCGAGTTCCGACGCTGCTTCCCTTTCTTGCATCTCGTTTTGCCATGAACTAACAAATATAAAACAAAATTAAGCAAATCACATACCACATCTATGCACTAACTGTTTTCAATTATTAAGTCATTAACAACAGAATTTTGACCTACTTTTGCGAGATTGGCCTTGCCGTCCCAGCAGCATTCGCCAGCTCTGCCCCACTGCACTTCCCACCACTTTCTTCTTTAAGGAACAACAAGAAGTAGAAAAAAAAAAAAACACATTATGATTTTTTTTTCCATGAGAAACCGAGAAAATAGCAAAGAAAAAAAATACAGAAAATATAAGTAGCATACTTACCAGTTATCCACTTCTCTATCCTCAATATTTGTAATGACAACAGAAGGCACATGTTGAATTTTGTAGGAATCCTCTCCTCCTTCCCGAAGCCTACTACAGAATGTCCCAGGCATCTTATGGATTGTTAATTCCTTGAGGGTAGTAACATACTGAAGCCCCTCAGGAACTGCTGTCAATTCCCAGCAATAGTCAATAGACAATCTGCAGAGACTACGCATGCCTCCTTTCTCTATGCTACAAGTCTTAAATTCAGCCATCCCAGAAAGTGAAAGAAATTCAAGATTAGGATAACCTTCTTCTGAGAAAACTAGTTCTGGAAGATTCTCGAAAGTACCAAAACCAAACCAAAGCATTCTTAAGTTTGGGATCTTCTCAAGCATTTTGAGACTGTCCAACCGTAGAAGAGTACGAGACAGCGACATCTTAGTGAGGTTCCGATAGTACTGAAGATCTTCCAATGATTGATCTCTAATTGCCCCGTCCAATTTAAGTTTGTATATATAACGACAACTCAATACCATATTCATTGGTAGAAGTTCTAGACCAGAGTGCACAGATAGAGATCGAAGATGATTAAATTTGATTTCAGCAGATTTCAAGATTTCCTCCATATTTTTCACCCCATGTATGAACAGTTTTCTGAGATTGATCAATTCAGCAAGATGATTCAAATCACAATCAGCACCTGAAACATTGACTAAAGTCTGCAAATTGTGAAGAGTAGCCAAGGACAATTTCCCACCCCCTTCGTAAAAATGGCGTAAATATAAATGTCTCAATTCTTTCATCTTCCAAATCACATTTGGTACTTTCACCCGCGTTACACATCGTAAGTCAAGAGTTTGCAAACATATCAAATTACCTAAAGATAATGGCAACTGTTTTACATCACTTCCCTTCAGACTTAAAAACCTTAAGTGGACTAGATTCCCAATGTTACTCGGCAACTCAACATCTCCCCTTATGCCTTCAAACTTTAGTACCCTGAGCAATTTGAAGTTGAATAGTACTGACCCCAATAATTTTTTCTTCCAGTTGGAGTAATCATATTCTGGGTCGACAAAGAATAACATAGACCTAAGGTGGTCATTTCTAGTGGGAGCAAATCTATCAACAAATTTTGTTTCCACATATACAGCAAGTCTTCGAACTTTAGTAATTGTTGGTACCTTGGTTATCGTGTCAGTAAAATTTACAACGTGAAGAAAGTTCTCCTCTTCTGCCTTTAACAAGCACAAGTCTCGCATAAGATCATGAACACGGCATGTTTTGATCTTCTTAGTTGAACCAAGTGTTCCAACTTGAACCATACATCTTTGCACCAACTCACTTAAGCAAGTATATGCTACATCTTCCAATACTTCCGATGAACCATGTCGTTGGGACGCCGAAGATATAAAACCTTCTGCTATCCATAACTGAATCAATCTTTTGACCGGTATCTCATAATCATCTTGAAATTGGCATAAATATAAAAAGCACATTTTTAAACGATATGGTAAGTCATCATAGCTCAATGCCAACACCCTTAATGCTCCTGCATATCCTTGATCGCCTTTGTATTCTTGGTCAAGATCAGTTCCTCTCTGTATATGCACATCAACGTTCTTGTCTACTGTATTCCACTCGTCAACTGTGACTTTTCTTGCTAGAAGTTCCGCAATCACAGTGATGGCTAGTGGCAGACCTGCACAATGTTGAAGCATCTTCTTTCCTAGTTTTTCCTTCTCAGCATAAGATTCAGAGTCTGAAAACAAATTAAGAAAAGCAGGTCAACTATTATGTTTTTAATCATTCCTAAGCATTCTATATATATTGCAGTGTCCTTCTGGATTGTTGAATGTTTTTGACAGTAGAACATAAATATTAGTGTCTGATTTCTCAAGACAAATGAATTTTGGAAGAGTGAAATCATAGTTACATGAAATGCAGTAATCTCAATCAATTAGGCTTAATAGTTAACTAACCTAAAGTAATTAGAGGTTTGGTTGATAATAAGGAAGAAGAGGAGAAAACTGAAAATCTGGAAATACAAAGGGGGCCGGCCAGTCGGTGGCACTCGTCTGTGCAGGGAGAGAACAACTCACGACCTGCTCTGTACAAGGGCTTTGTACAACATGCATTTTTTCCATTTATCTTGGAAGGTTAGATGTGAGCTCTCCACAAATTAAAACATCCTTGCTTAGACTTTTTGCTAGCAACAACAATATTAAGTAAAAATATCTAGATACTTAGCTAAACACACGCTGCACATCAACACTAACTCCCGCCTTGGATAATTTAACTAGAGCAAATCTCTTTCTAATGTCCTACACATTCATCTATTTTCTTAATGATTAGGATAATGACCTTACCTCTCATCAATAATTTCCAAGCCAGTCCCTAAAATTAGTCATATCCGCAGGAGATCAGGTTCTAATGACAGATTTATCTGCTTGATTTGCTGGAATTGTATTATTCTCTTCAATATCCAAGCCAATCCAGTGTATCAAACGCACACTAAGTTTAACGAATTGGGACAATGATGTGTGTACTGTATCGAAAGCATAAGTGAAATGTAGTTATCTCTATTTTATTAGGCTTAACAAATAAACAAAAAGAAGCAATGAATGATAATAGAGTTGACCGAGAAGTGAGAAGCATACCTGCTTGATCTCTCCCAAAGATTGCTATCTTCTTAAACAGTTCCCAGCTTTCGTTAGTTTTTAGCGCACGAGATTCATAAATGAAACCATTTTGTCCTGCATGTGTAGCAACTTCGTTGTTGCGAGTGGTGAGTAATATACGACTCTCCGTTTCCTCAGCTATTGGAAATCCAGGTTTTAGAGAGTTCCACGCATCACGAGTCCAAATGTCATCAAGAACCACCAAACATTTCTTCTTTTTTTGGATGATACAAAGCCTCTCTGCTATTTGGTCCTTCTTCATTTTTGGAATTTCTTTTATTTGGTCTTTGGTGGCGCAAGTAAGCTTGATCAAAATATCTTCCAAAACCTCTTTTCCATGACATTGTTGTGACACACACACCCAAGCAAAACAATCGAAGTGACGCTTAACGACATTGTGATCGTAAACTTGTTTTGCAAGAGTGGTCTTTCCTGAACCGCCCATTCCCCAAATAGATACAACTTGGGTTTCTTCTTTCACCAACTGCTTGACTAGTATCTCTATACCGCTCTCTAACCCAACAACATCACGTTCAATAACATGTGGATATGTTTGCCTTTGTTCCTTTTGCCCCTCAAAAGAAGTGGCACCTCCATATTGTGTACCCGTTATTTGCTTGATGTTATAACCTTGCAAACTCGACCTCAATTTGGAAAGCTTGGCCGTAATGCTCTCAATTTCTGAACCGATCTTGTGAAGATTAATGCCTTTGTTAAAGATGCACACCAACCTTTTCAGAACAAGCTTCCCACTTCCTCCCCTTTTCAGAGCCACTTTCAAGGCAAAAGATTCAATGACATCCTCCAAATCATAAGCAACATCTCTTATAATTCGAACCCAAATGCGTACTACTTCATTGTCTCCTTGTTTTGCATCAGCATCTTTCAGGAAGCCATGCATTAAAAGTAGCTCGATTTGTGCATGCTCAATTTGATCCCCGACCCCACTCAAGAACTGCACTTCCTCAATAAGAACGCCCTTGAGCCCTTCGATTACCATTGAAACTACCGCCTCAGCCATATTTCCCAAAAAGAAAAAAAACTAACTAGCTTTCTTTTTCGAATTCTGTTTCTCTGAATGATTCAAGTGGTTAACTAGAGGAGTCTCTTCTGTTTTTCTCCTCCTTCACATGCTCTTTATTCAATTGTTTAGCGAATCAGTTGGCTTTAACAAGACGCGAAAGGGAGTATAAAAGCATAAACGAATAATTTACATTTCGGTGAGTGCATAAAGGAATAATATACATTTCGGTGAGTGCATAAAGGAATAATTTACATTTTGATGAGTGCATGAAGGAATAATCTACATTTGGATGAGCGCATATGCATAAAGGAATATTTTATATTTTGATGAGTGCATAAAGTAATAATTTACGGACATGGATCCTCTACGGATCTATGCATTCTAATCCTAGGGATCCACCAATCCGAGCTTTTGAAATTTGTTCTAATGGTTACAAATAGGGGTCAACTTTAAAAGTTATAATTGTGAAGCCAAAAATAATCGAGAAAAATATGAAGGCGACACGTGGATTCTAGGGTTAAAAGGACAAAGTTACCCTCGAGGAACGCCGAAATTCCTACGCACGAGCAGTGGACAATCATCCCTTAATCAAGTCAAAAGTGCCCAAAATAGATATTTATTTATAACCTATTTCATCCATCCTCATCAAATCTTCTCCACAAGGTAACCCCCAAATCATTCCTTTTGATATTATATTAATTAGCTAATTAATTGATTTATTATTCAATTAATTAGCTAATTAACCACAAATCATGAACACCACCCACAAAGCCATCCAAGTAGCCGGTCCATCTCCTCCCAAGGGGCCGGCATACCCCTATATAAACACCCTCATTCTCTGCAAAAGCCAACTCCAATTCTCTTTCTAAATTCTCCAAACACTTTTCCCTCAAAATTCTAACTTTGACATCGGAGGCTCTTGGCCTTGACCTAAGGTGTTATTTGTTTTGTAGGTGCAATTTTGTCCAAGAACAAGGAGGAAGAATTAGCGATAAGTGGAGTAGCACCCCCACGAGGCACCACGGTGGCCACCCGCGACGAGGTTCATGGTGCCACAACCATGGCCCGAGTCGTGCCACTTCAACCTTCAAAGGCCTAATCCCCAGCCGAGCTGGCCCGTGCTGCCTAAACCCTACACTCACGGTTGGGATTACACTTCGATGGTCAACATGAGCAGCCTTCCAGGTAAAGCGTTCATTCATAATTAGGCCCGCAAGAAGTATCATCCACATCTTATCGGGGTAGGCAGCACGATGGGCGGAGAGAAGCAATCACTCAATCCGACTCAAGTTCAACCAGCAGCCTGCTAAGAAATCCCTCGCTTGCTAAAAATTTACCTCATGCACTGCAGCCGCAGCATAGACGAACTGAGTATGTAAAAGAGCAGCCTAGACCAGCAGGTCAAGACCAGGGGCATCCGAGAGCTCCACTACCCTAACAAAGGCAAATTCAGGAAGAGGTAGAGAGGTTCCTCAACGAACGATTGCGTGATTTCCAAAGTAGTAAAGTGACGATGAAGCACTACGACGAGATATGACCAACATGAGCAAGACACATTTCACGGACGAGATTGAGCAGGCAGAGTCTCCATGTAAGTTTAGCATGCCACATTTCACATATTTCAAAGGAGATGGAGATCTAGGGAGGCATTTGAAGCACTACCGAAGCACGATGGTCCTTTATCGGAACAACGATGTCTTTATGTGCAAAATATTCGCCACCACTTTACAAGGCGAGGCGCAAGATTGGTTTCACACCCTGTCACCACAATCCATCTGGAGTTTTGATGATCTTTCCTTGGTTTTCACTAAAGAATACTCATCATACCGCTCGATCAAGAAAAAGTCCGACCACTTGTTTAACGTGAAGAAGAACCCAAAGGAGTCGCTCCGTGACTACGTGAAAAGGTTCAAAGCAGAAAGACGAAGATCGTTAGATGCGACGACTTGATAGTAAGTGCAGCCTTCTAAAAAGGACTCTCAACAGACCACCCACTATTCAAAGAAATGATCATGAAAGAATATCTAATTCTAGCAGACTCCTTTGCTCTGGCAGAGTAGTATGCGCTTTGGGACGAGGCTCAATGAGTATACAAGGCACCTGAGCAGCCTAAAAAATAGTTGACAGGGGCTCAAAAGATAGAGGATGGGAAGCAGTCCAACAAAAGCAGGTAGGAGGCCAAGCGTAGAGACTGACCCATGACCAAAGAAGGCCTGACGACCAAGAACTACTCTAAGTTCTCAATCCCGATCTACCAAATCCTCGCGACATCAAGAACGAGCCATGGTTCAAGCTGCCGAAACAATCAAAGGGAGATACTTCCAAGTTGGATCGCACCAAATACTGCGTATTCCATCGAGGTCCCGATCACACAACCGACGATTGCTACACTTGGAAGAACTACCTAGAGAAGCTCGTGAAATAACGCAAGGTCGACAGATACTTGGACAAGCCAGTTGCACAGCCTAGAAGGAATGTAGACAACGACGAAAAGCTGCCAACCAAGATGATTCGAATCAATGGCATCTTCGCCGAATCCGAGCACTTGGTGGCCACCAACAACTCCAAAAAGAGAAAGATCCAGTAGGCTCTACTAGTCTCATAGACCCAAGCAGACAACATCCAACCTGGACCCATCATTGGCTTCACTGACCAGGAAGCAGAAGGTGTCGACTTTCCACACGACGATGCACTAGTAGTATCTGTCCAACTAGCTCATGCTATAGTCGACATAGTGATGGTTAACAATGGAAGTGCAGTTAACCTATTCAACTCTCAGTCATTCAAAAGATGGCCCTAGAAAACACAATCATACGCCGAGTAGAGGTACTCACCGGATTCAACGGGCGTACCTTGACTGCCATCAGCCATATCACACTTGACGTGAAAACATTGCCAGTTTTCTCAAAGCAGACGTTCACGATAGTAAGCGTCTCATCAACCTGCAATGGGATTCTAAGGAGACCTTGGTTGATTAAGTTGGATGTCGTCATTTCCGTTAAGTATCAAAAGTTCCGATTTCGCATCCCAGGAGGAAGAGTCGGAGAGATCAAGTCTGACTAGGCCGCATCTCGACGATGCATTGTGCAAGTATTGAAGGAATCAAAGAAGAGCACCTTTACCCTTGTAGAAGCTACCGAGGTCCAAAGGGATAAAGAAGCTACCCAATAGCAATTACAGCAAGTGAATCAAGAAGATGGCACCCAAACAGACAAGATAGGAAGGAAATCTGAAGAGGATGCTGGAGACATCATTCTTGATCCCCAGCAGTTGGAAAAGACGGCTAGAATCGGCTCATGTCTAAGCCCAACAAAGAAATAAGAACTCACGGCCTTCCTTAGGGAAAATCGAGACGTCTTTGCATCATCACCTTCCGACATGCTTGGCATTGATCCCGAGATAGCTTGTCACAAGCTGCATGTTGACCCCGCTACCAAACCGGTGATCCAGAAGAGAAGACATTTCGCACCCAAAACGAGTAGCAGTTATCGAGGCCAAAATTGACAAGCTACTGAAGGCCGGATTCATAGAAAAGGTAACGCACTCAGCATGGCTTGCCAACTTCACGCTAGTGGTGAAGAAAGAGAAAGGCAAATTGAGGGTTTACTTAGACTACACCGACCTCAACAAAGCATGCCCAAAAGATCCTTATTCGGTTCCTCATATCGATCTATTGGTAGATTCAACTTCTGGGAACCAGCTGCTAAGCTTCTTGGACGCATACTCCGGTTACAACCAAATAGCCATGTACGAGCCCAACAAGGAAAAAACCGCGTTTGTGATAAAGCGAGACACCTATTGTTACAAGGTCATGCCCTTGGGCTTTAAGAACGTGGGAGCCACTTACCAAAGGTTAGTAAACATGATGTTCAAGAAGCAAATAGGGGTCACCATGAAGGTTTATGTCGATGACATCATGGTGAAGGGCAAGCAGTGGTCAGACCACATCGGCAACTTGGCAGAAACTTTCGACATCCTTACAAAGTACAAGATGAAGATCAATCCCACTAAGTGCACGTTTGGAGTATCTTCAGGCCGATTCCTAAGGTATTTAGTAACCCAACAAGGCATTGAAGCACATCCCAAGCAAATCTGAGCAATCCTAGAGATGAAGTCTCCAACTACCTTGAAAGAGATCCAAAGCTTGACCGAACGAGCAGCCGCCCCTCAACCGCTTTCTATCGCAGTCCACCGATCGATGCAAGCCCTTTTTTCAAGGCCATAAATAGGGCACAACGAGACAAATGGGATGAAGAGTGCGAAAGAGCTTTCCAAGACCTGAAGAAGTATCTTACATCACCTCTATTACTATCCAAGCTGGAAGCAGCGGATGACTTATATATCTACTTGGCAGTCTCAGTAGTAGCAGTGAGCTCTGCTCTCATACGAGAAGAGTTGGGGGCCTAAATGCTGGTATTCTACACTTCTAAAGCTCTTCTCGATGCACAAACAAGATATCCGAAGATCGAAAAATTAATTTTGGTGCTAGTTGTTGTGGCTCGAAAGCTCAGACCATACTTTCAAGCTCATACAGTCATCGTCATGACTCAATATCCTCCACGATCAATCTTATATGGTCCGGACGCTTCTCAACGAGTGATGAAATGAGCGTTGGAACTTGGCCAATATGGTTTAGTTTTTCGACCCCGCATGGCGATAAAGGCCCAAGCCTTGGCGGACTTCATAGCGGAATTCATGCATAGCCTAGGCGACGCAACAGAGCGGCCTAGCGACGCCCCGAAAGCAGCCGAGCATACCTCAACCACGCTTGCTCTATTCGATGGGGACTTTTGGCATTTGCACATCGACAACGTATCCAACTACAAAGGCTCGGGAGCAGGCGTGGTCTTTATCACCCCAGACGGTTCAATGCTCGAGCAGGCGATCACTCTAGGCTTTAAGCATCCAACAACGAAGCAGAGTACGAGGCTCTACTAGTAGGCCTTTGAATGGCAAAAGACTTGGCGGTGAAGAAGCTCGTATATCATTCCAATTCCCAACTAATCACTGGCCAGGCTACTGGGGAGTAAACAGCAAGACATCCGAGGATGGCACAATTCCTAGAGAAGGTACGCAAGCAGCTTGAGGCATTTGAGACTTACACTCTCACTTAAGTTTCACGAGCAGACAACACTCACGCGAATGCACTAGCCATCTTAGGCTCTGCCCTCAACTACCAACTCAAGCGCTCAATTTCAGTAGAGTATTTAGACAAGCCAAGCATAGAGGTGGAGCCGGCAGCCGAGGTGTCACAGGTTAGCATAACTCCCAACTAGTAAATTTCTATTATATACTACCTGGTCAACGGTACACTCCCTATGGAAAGATTGAAGTCTATAAATCTCCAAATAAACTCAGCGCACTACTACATGTGGAACGACATTCTCATCCGAAAATCCTACACTGGTCTACATCTCCGCTGCCTAGCGCATCCCGATGACTTGAAGGTTCTAAGCTCAATCCACGTAAATGTTTGTGGAAATCACTTAGGAGGCCGATCCTTAGCACATAAGGCTCTTAACATAGGCTACTACTAGCCTACCATACACCAAAATGCTAAGGAGTTAGTACAAAAGTGCGATCGCTACCAATGCTACAAGCCGGTACCAACACTTCCTGCCAGCGAACTACACCTGCAAACGAGTCCTTGGCCTTTCATGCAATGGGCAATCGACCTAGTATGACTTATGCCGCCTGCAATGGGCAATCGACCTAGTAGGACCTATGTCGCCCGCTACTGGGGGCAGAGGCATGACGACCACGACTCAGGCGGACATAGAACACTTCATATGGAGGAAAATTATTTGCCGATTTGGCATCCCTCAATCCATCGTCACCGACAACGGCCCGTAATTCGTTGGCAAAGATTTGGCGAAGTTCTTCCAAAAATATTGCATCAAGCAGCACATGTCCACACCGAGATATCCACAAGGCAATGGGAAGGCCGAAGCATCCAACAAAATGATCCTTGATTGCCTCAATAAATCCCTCACCGACAAGAAGGGAAAAAGCCCAGACGAACTCCCCGGATGTCTATGGGCATATCGCACCACCAAAAGACGAGCAATCAGTGAAACTTCTTTCTCTTTGGCATTTGGTTTGGAAGCAATCATTCCTCCCAACATCATCGTGCCAAGCCTCAACATTTTACTTCCAAGCATTGAGCAGAACAGTAAGGAGATGGCCACAAGCTTATATCTGGCATAGGAGAGCATGAGCAGACCATCACCCGCATTACAGCTTACCAGCAGCAGCTCGTTTCCAGCTACAATAAAAGGGCCAAGATCCGGCTGTTCTAACCCGAAGATCTAGTCATAAGAAAAACCTTCGTCACTGCCCGCAGAGAAAGCTTCGAAAAGATGGATCCCATCTGGGAAGGTCTGTACAAGATCAGCTGAGTAGACAGCACGGGTAATTACACCCTCGCCACCATGAACGATAAAGAGATTGAGAAACAATGGAACGCCTACAACATGAGAAAGTACCATGTGTGACCTCCCACTATATCAAGACTCAAAGACTCAAATAGCTCAATGGGCACCACCTCGCAAGTCAAGGACTATCCAGTTGTTATTCAGTTTTTTACAGCTAAGTTAGTCATTCGTTTCACTTGTTTTTCAATGAGGAATTCATAAGTAATTTACAACTTGGCTCGACTACATGTCTACCAAAAACCCATGCACTTTAAAAGAAGACCACGCCCTTCTTAAGGACTCATCGCAGGAATTGTACCCCTTGAGGGACCAACCATGCTCTCCAATGTGAGAGGGTAAACCAATTCCCCAACACCCACATGGGTCTGCTCTCCAAAGCAGAAAGATAAACTCTACACTCTGATTATCTAGACGTGGATGAGCCGGGCTACCCTAGAATAACTAGATGCACGATGGCTTGCGCCAGGATTCCTAGAAATAGCCATAATGGTCTTTTTCAAGGCTTAGCTAACTGAAGGATTTTGGGTCTCTTGGCCTAATCCGCGGGGAACCGGGCCCTGAAAAATGGAGGGGACACATTATGCAGTACACCTGATGGACGGCTGCCCTAGAACCTTAAAGCTGCTACCAAGTGCACTAAAGTAGCCTACGATTTCCAGAAGACTACCTACGGCTTGCCATTCGAGTAGTAAAGCCGCGATAGACTTATACAGCCACACATTTTTGTGAAAGGTTAAACAAGCTAGTGCGCAAATACGAAGTTTTATCCAATGCCGACATGCTACATGGTCGATAAACTTCACCTCTGCCAAACGCGGAATGATCTACACCAAGTCTTAAAGTGTTGTGATACTTGCTACGCAACCTATGAAATTGGATAAAGCCAAGGTTAACAGCCTAGTGGTTACGTGGATTCGTCTGCTTTTATAAGTAAGGCATCCGGCTGCCAATCTTATGGCTAACAACTTTGCAAAGTTCTACACCAACACATACGACTACATAGGCTACGTGGGCTTGTCTGCTTATAGAAAAGTAGCATGCCTGCCACTGGTTTATAAAGTTTAAAGGTTAGGGCACGAACAAAAGAAGCGAAGATGGAGAAAAGTGAAGAAAACAAGTTTATTAAATTTTCTAGCAAAATTGATAAACAGCTAGCAAAGACCGAAAAAGTTCAAGCAAAGTTAAAGCAACAAGGAAAAACAAAGAAAATCCTGAAGGCTACCTAGAAGACTACTTTTCAGCGGCTTGGACATCCCACGACTACTCGGTCGCCACACCTTCAGTAGCCGCGACGCCCTCAGCAGTGGCACCATTCGACGCTTCTCCCTCAACTACCCAGGCACCAACCTCTTTGATTACTTCACCAATAGAAGACTCAAAAGTGAAGGCAAGCAAGTCTTCTAGAGAGATAGAGAAGGTCTCGAAGTCTTTACCAGAAAACTCAAAGTCAAACGGCCGGCCAAAGAGATGGTTTACATAACTCAACTTGTGGAAATCAACCTAACTCTAAGTAAGCGAAGCCTCAAACCCAGCCTTCTCGCCCTTCAATTGCTCATTCTCCTCGAGCAGACAAGCACGAACCCGCTGCAACTCCTCCACTTCTTTTTTTTAGACTGTCATTGATCTTCAAAGCACCTTGGAGTTCCAACATGTGAGGCTCAAGCCTATCAACAACCTTCTTGAAGTGGATCACTTGGTTGTAAGCAGCGATCAGTTCTTTATCTTTTGCGTAAGCAGTGGAGCAGAATTCAGAGGTGGCAAGCTCAAGATCTTGAATCTGATGTATGTAACACCCGATCTCATTCTCTGCACTTTCATACTTTAATTGGATCGCGTCAAGCCTAGTCTTCAAATCCACGATCTCTTGGTGAGCGGTCTCAAGCTGCAGAGAAGTACGAGCAGAGATGTTAGACCCCTTCAAAGCAGCAAGCTCAGATTTCAACTCCTAAACTTTATCGGCCGAAGAGTAAGCTTCGGCTGCCACAGTTCTTGCCACCTCATTGGCAGCTTTGGTATCTTCTTGATCAAGGAACATAGACTCGGCTGCCAAAATCGTCCTTTTTGCATCATGTCCAGCAAAACAGTCTTCCCATACTCAGTCGTATGCTTCGCATAGGAACTTGGGCCAACAACTCTTTTAACGCCATCAATAAACTTGGCATATACATCCATGTCCTCAAGTAGATCAGGTTTCAAAAGCGCACAAATCTCAGCAACTTCCCCAGAAACAGACTTGGTGGATTTCTCACGACTGCCCGCACAAGAAGTCCCCTTCTTCTCAGTAGACGAATCGATCTCAGCAGCAGAAGAAACAGGTTTTGGCGCCACTTTAGCAAGCAAGAGCACCTTATCACTCTTCATAGTAGCAAGCCTCCCCAAAGGTGAATCAGATTTAGCCCCAAACGGATGTTTTGGCGCGAATTTAGGCACCGGAGGCACAGAGGAACTTCTACGCTAGGCAATCTTATCAGCAATCGAACTAGTAGCATTCGAAACAACAGCACCACCAGCACAGATCTAGCAGCTCCTCTTTCTTGCCCTTGGAGGAAGTCAAGTTAATCACAAACTTAGGAGCAGCCAGTGAACCCTCATGAGCAGTGGAAGAAGTGTTCGACTTCTTCTTAGCAGGCGTCTCTTGAGTAGGCAGGGAATGTTTCTTTTTCCTACCTTCATTTGCAGCAAGCTCCACCACAGTGATAGGACGAGCTAATGCCTCAGCCTTGATTTGTTTTATCTCCTCTCTTGGGGGAAACCCATATTTCTCCCTACGAAGAAGACTAAGCAGCCAACGCCATTCGCGGTACTCGGAGGGGATACCCAGAGCGACATGTACTTTCTTCATGTTCGAAGAAGTCTTATGAGTAGAGCTGAATTCCGAATCTACAAAGCAGCGGGAGACAATCAAAAAATTAAAAGAGCAGTTTAGCACAAATACAAAATAGCCAAGAGATTAAACAGCCTGCTTATCGGATGAAGACCGTTGAAACACGTAGCTCAAGGGAAGAATCAGACTCCTATTCTCTGCTTATTCCTAAATTCTCCTTGGCCCAATCATGATCTCCTGTGCTCGAGTTATCAAAAAACCTATGGCGAGATCGTAGCTGCCTAACTCCCTCAATGTGACCTATGTTAAAGAAGTACCAAAATTCGTTGACAGATCTAAGTCAAAGAATTGGCTTAGATTGTGGAATCTCACCATCACACGGACCACATTCGGAGAACATCTCATCGAGCACAACATTTCTTGGAAGAAATGCGGCATAAGAAAAGTAAACCCCAAAATACTAGGGGTGGAACTTGATGATCACATGGCTCACAGCTGCTACCATCCTTAACATGCTTCACACGCACTCCCGACGGAATGGCGTGCCAATATGCCTCGAGGAAGTCTCTAAACAAGTCATCGGAGCTAATCTTGAAGTGAGCAGCCTTGAAGTTACCAACCTTGCTCAAAGACCCGCGGTGACAATACAAAGGCAGCACACAATCAACATTCTTGTGGCTCAAAGAAGACATTCTTGAAAAAAAATTCTACAAAGATACAAGAGAGACTCGTTAGATGGCTGCACAAAAAGAAAAAAGAAAAAAAAAAGGAACCTTCGGCCTAACCAGGCGGGCAAAGCTTTGCGGCCCTCGTCTCCTCCCTCAAGAACGGGCCCGAGCCCAGCTTTAAAAAAAGAAAAAGAAAAAAGGGCATTAGGCCCTGCAGCCCGAAATCAGCAGCCCAGGGTTGGCTCCCCTTTCTCCCTTTCTTCTTCTCGGCCCAATCCAGCCAACAGGGGGCCGGTGCCCCCGCGCCACCTTTCTCCTCATGACCCAAGCATAGAGGCCTAGACCGCAACACGCAGTAGCCATTATAAGGTCAACCCACAACAACCACTGTGCCGTGGCTTTTCAGCCACTTTTTTCGAGCCTCCTCGACTCCTGTTGAGCCAAATTTCAAGCCCCGAGGCTCTGAAAAAATTACAAAGATAAGGAAAATTAATTTTTTCTTACCTTGAAGCAACGAGAAGACGAAGCAAGCAACGAAAGATGATCCTTTGCACGGGCAAGATGTAGAAGATTACTTAAGGAGGGGGAACAAATATTCTCTAAGCTTTCTCTCTCTTGCAAGGTAGAGTAAATCACTCTCCGAAGTTGATTTAATAATGAATTCATCTAACCAGGCCTGTGCCTCTTTTGGCAACATCAGCTCGGGCAACCTTTCCTCCCGAATTATACCAAAGTTTGGCATTTGTTCTGGAACTTTGCAAAGAGTATCAATAAAAAAGGTGAGGGCATTCTCCTTTCAGGCAAGATAGTTCCAAAACATATTGGCTCCGGGCTCCATCTTGGTGTTGGTATCATTACCATATCCTCTTAGGCTCTCCTCAGGATTTTGTATTTCCCAGGATGAGGGCTTTGTATGACATGATCTCTTTCCCCTTCAGTCTTACTATTTGCCTTTTCTACCTCCTTTTTGTTTTTCCAACGAAGTTGATTTCTTCCCCCATGAGGTACTTTCTCAAGCTTCACATTTTCAGAGATTTTTGAGGCAGTAGGGACTTTTAGTAAGTTCATATGGGCTTTGTGATGCCTCTGGACCCTCCTGATCATAAAGGCTCTCATTTCTTTGACATGTCTTCCATCATTTCCAACAACATACCATTTGCGCCCGAGTCAGGCAGGATTCTTCTTCGTGACTGGATTCATTATCCTCTCCTTTATTCTGACATCTCCACTGACATTGCTTGGCTGGGGTGGCCTTACGTCCACCCATTTTGGTATTTTGGCTTCTCTGTCTTCCACTTCTTCAGGAGCCTCATAATCTCTGAATACTTCTGACAATCCCTTTGGTTGAGAGTCCCCTCCTAACCTTTGGAAAATATTCTTGGAAGTTTCTTTCTCAGCTGCTTGCATGATGCTTCTGCGGTTTTCTTATTCTTCTTTCTCCTGTCTTCTGACAACTCATGATCAATAATAGCTTCTGATGCTGGCAATTCTAACTCACATTCACACTGGCACTTGCTACACAAAACTAGTCCTTTAACTATGGCTGCTTTGGGTTTCTCGGGCAACTTGATAGTTCCTTATGTCGGTTTATCAACTTGTCTTCTTTCTGCTTTCACTTCCCAGGTGGCTTTCCCTTTCTTTTTTTAGCCCAAGTCAAGTTGATCATGTTTATTAGGGCTTCTGGGAATGGATTCGTGTCAATCATCATATTGGCTTGTGGTTTTTCCAACAACAACTTTCCCTTCACTATGAGGTCTTGTGTCCAATCCTTGAACTGGACACAGTTGGTTATGGAGTGATTTAAGGTATAGTGCAGGTGCAATACTTCTTTCATCTTAGCTCTTCTAGCTTAGGCATCTTTTTGGTGCTGTCGGGCACGATCTTTTTTGCCCGCACCAACTCTTCATAGATCTCCGAGGCCTTGGTTAAATAAAAAGAATGACTCTGGTATTTAGGGTGTTTCATAGGGACGAATCCACCATCATTCATCACCACGTTCTGATCCTTGACTGGTTGGACTAAACCTTTCACTATTAAAGGTTTGAAGGGGGTAGTCATATATGCCACACATATGTCCACCCCTTCTCTTCCATGGCCATTACTTTCTTCTGGTTCTGCCTCTTCAAACTCTACTTGGTGAACTGCAGCTTTACTTTTGTAGAAAAGAGGCACCTTAGATGAGTGTCTCACTTATTGTTCTTCTAGTAACAGCTGCTGCTTGGATTATCGTAGAATAAGAGGAGCCATCTTAGGAAATGACTTAACTTAAAAGAACAAGTACTCACCAAGTACTCACTTGGTAAACAGTGTAAACACCTGAAAGCGAAATCAAGTACTCACTTGCCGGAGAGAGGGAGAGGGAGAGGGAAAATGCAGTCGTCACTCTCGTATCCCCTTGGAATCACAGGCTTCTTCAAATTCCAACCGAACACCATTTCAAACCAATCGCCACTGACATCCAAATCATTCCCCTTCTCTCACTACACCAACACATCTCTTTCCTCCTCTTCTTCCATTCAACTCGCTCTAAGATACCCCTGCAACTCGCAACCACAATTTCCCAGCAAACCCACTTGGCATCTACCCTCGAATCCCTTTTCACCGGTACCAACACCCAAGAACGCACAATTACCACTAGCTCCGCTTCACTGCGGCATTTCGTCGAACAGCTCCAACGCAAATGCGACTAGGAGTTTCAGGGATTGGGTTGAACTGGTTGGTGACGCTGTGTCGACTGCATTTCCGATATGGGTTGCTTTGGGGTGCCTGTTGGGGCTCCTCAAGCCGAGCTCCTTCAATTGGGTCACACCCACCTACAACATCTTAGGTTTAACACTGATCATGCTCGGCATGGGTACGACCCTCACTTTTGCTGACCTTCGTGGCGCCTTGGCTATGCCCAAGGAGTTGCTTGCTGGCTTTGTTCTTCAGTACTCGGTCTGTAGCTCCACATTTCATTTGTATATTAATGCTTATATTGAATTAGTACATAATTGAATCGATTACTGAAAGCCGTTCCCTACATTTTGTTTGATGCATGTTGTTTTGTACTGGGGTTAAAAATTATGGTTATGGGTCCTTCGATCTGTTTAGGCGCAGATATGTAACATTTACGATTTAAATGGTGAGTACTACTTGCAGGTGATGCCTTTATCAGGATATTTTGTGAGCAAGCTTTTGAATTTGCCATCGTATTATGCAGCTGGTTTGATATTGGTTGGTTGCTGCCCAGGTGGTATGTATCTGTGCCAGTCTTTTCGTAGATATCGTTGTTATGTTTACTCAATCTTCACCACTCTTTCTGAATACAATATTTCCCCGGTTAATTCTTTGCAGGAACAGCAAGTAACATTGTAACTTATATTGCACGGTACATGAATCATCTGAAATAGTATCAACTTGTCGTAATTTTCCCACCCCTTTATGTTGCCACCCCCAACAGAGTGTTGGTGAGTTGGATGGGTGTGTTATATTGAAAAAATATTACAGGATTGGCACGCCTACATTTCACTTGCACCTTGCGTACCATCTTGCTGCTCAGATGAATAAGACCGAAAGGGATGATACTAAAACTTTCAAAACCAGGGTGACAAAAGTCTACTTTACTTTTTCCCCCTCTGCTGGCCAGAGGATCTGATGACCTTGTTTTTTTTGCAGTGGAAATGTGGCACTTTCGGTTTTAATGACAGCAGCAAGCACTTTAACAGCCGTGGTTGGTAAACTGACATAAATTTCTTTTGATATTTTTGTTCTTTAAGTGGTGTACTGGTATGGTCCAAATTTTTGCACATGCATTGAAAACTGGTTAGAAAGATAAGTTTGAATCAAATTTTCTTCTAAAACTCGCAGAAAAATTAAATTCTGATTAACATTCTGTCATGTCTATTTCTTTTGCCTGTCCAAAGCTACGGGGAGCATCAAACTATCTCCCTTTGGAAATGATTCGTTAAATATGAATTATGAATAAAATTTTCCTTTGTTCGATTCTCAACCTAAAGTGATCTGCTGAAAGATCAGACCTTAACCCACCGTTTGGACATGGGAAATAAACTTGAAATTTGGGCAAAAATCAGAATTTTTAAATTGAAATGGCCAATTCCCTTGTTTGGATTTATAATCATAGAAATATAGTTGCCACTTACTATTACTAATGACTTAAATTATAAGCTTTTTTCAAGGAACCTTACTTCTTTTACCCTTTCATATTGTAGATCATGACCCCATTTCTCACAGCTAAACTTGCCGGCCAATATGTTGCAGTGGATGCAGCTGGGCTCTTATTCTCAACACTGCAGGTAAGCTTTCAATCGTTTTGCCTTCGTCTTGTTATAGCTGTTGCTGTTGTAAATTATATAAAGGTACCATATGCTTTGAACACAGGTTGTGCTTCTCCCTGTTTTGGCGGGTGCATTTCTGAATCAGTATTTCCAAGGCCTGGTTAAATTCGTCTCCCCCGTGATGCCACCCATTGCTGTAGCAACTGTAGGTGTTCTTTGTGGGAATGCAATTGCCCAGAGTTCATCTGCAATCCTTACGTCTGGTAAACAAGTGGTGCTTGCTTCCGCTCTTCTTCATGCAAGTGGATTTTTCTTTGGATACTTCTTTTCAAGGATGCTTGGGCTCGATGTCACATCATCAAAGACTATCTCCATCGAGGTTGGCATGCAGGTAAGCATCATTGGGTTGTTTTTTTGTTCTTCTGGAATTTTTAAAAGAGAGTTTCACAGCTTTTTCCACTGCTATTTACTTTCTAGTGAAAGACATTGCATTCATTTATTCAATTGAAAAGACATTACAGTCGATTGATAATTTCATTCTGTACCAAAGCCATATGATTGCTTGTATTGTGTGAGTGCGCACACGTGTGACGTGTGTGTATGTATGATTGAAAGAATCCATGTCAATTTGTATGCGTTATCAGTTGTCTGCGAGTGTTGTTATCGGCTCTTCTATGTTTCAGAATTCAGTGCTCGGAATTGTTCTAGCTGGTCAGCACTTCGGAAACCCTCTAACTGCGGTACCATGTGCTGTTTCCAGCGTTTGTCATTCAATCCTGGGTAGTGCCTTGGCAGGATTCTGGAGACAGACCGTGCCAACCCAGAAGCAAGATTGTAATGTCTTGTAAAATCTTTAGACGAGCAGTACAAACTTCAATCCTTCTGTAATCGTATGAGCTGGTATTTGTCGGAATTTCCTTTCGTACGTTTTAGCTGCGGAACAGTTGAATTTGCACTTTCCGGTGCTGCTCTCTGAATAAGTTGAACTATGTATGTACTTTGCCTTTCAGTGTGAATCCTTTGATTTTCGCTCTGGATTTTAACTTAATGTTTCACATATTTGTTCATGTATCAAAAGTCCTCCAATATTCTATGATTTTCAAAGATAATAGCAAGTCAAAATTGCAAAAATATCTTCACCTATTCTGGCTTGCTCTGATTACCATTTTGTTTTCAGTTTTCAGTTTTATTTTTTTAGTTAAGTATAGAGGGGGAATACGAAGGTTAAAGGAGCGATAAGCAAAGATAGAGGAATGGCGGCGGGAGGTTAGGAAAGAGTAAACAAAATGAAAAATGAAAACTGAAAACGAAAATCAATTTCTAGTAGGTTTTGTTTTTATTTCTTATCCTACGTCCAGTCCACCATTTCGATTCTTTATTTTTCCATATATATTCCCTATATTTCGGACAAGAAAAGTTACAAATAGTCAAATCTAAAAGGAAGATTGAACTAGGAAACAAGAGAGCAGGTACACTATTTTAATCAATTGAGCTAATTTACGTATACAAATCCAATTAGTTGGTCTTATATTTTAATTCAAATCCCTAATTCCTAGTCCCAAATCCGAAATCCCAAATCAAAACCTCAGAAAGTGTCCCAAACTTCTCAGTCAATCACCCCACCAATTTTCATTCGACTAAGATCGTTTATTGTATACTTATTTGAGAGATGTCTGATTTATGAATTTTTCATTCGGATCGGCAGCCCTTGCAGATGCTTATGCCTGTCCTCTAAGGATTTCTTCCAAATAATTAGATATGTGGTCTGCACTTTTGAGTCCTACTACACATCAATGCATTTTAAGTTGTTTAGATATTCCACTTGTTAGATATTTGTGGATTCTTGACCACTTGACCACACATTCAGCTGTTAAATTCAGTAATATATGTTGTACATGAATTTCTACATAGGTTAGATAAAAGGAAGACCCGAAAACTAGAAAACGAGGGATGTCTTTCGTTTTCATGTATCGCACATTGGCATATGTATAATTGATTTGTAGCTTTCAGGTCCTGCATATGGTAGTAAGCATTAAGCAGTCAAAAGAAAGAGTTGTAAATATTATATGCATATTGTATATTTTCCATGCAACTGCTTAAGCCTATTTAAGTTGGTTCTCTTCCTTCTCTAAGGCTGAATCATATGGCCTTGCTGCAATAAACTATTGACCATATGCTTTAACTTTTCCATGACAATTTGTAGCAGTTGTTAGGGTTTCTACGGAGGTCAAAAAAGATGTGGAGCCTAGTGATGGAAAAGTCCTTTGGTAGGGAAGTATGTGGGATGTTATTCGTTTGCCTAGCTAAGACATACAAAAGGAGGACTCGTTGCATTCGGTATGAGGATGTAAATAAATGTTGCATATCGGAAGTTCACTAATCTTGCAAAGGCTGATAAGAAGTTAGTTAATTTGTCATACTGTCATTTGATTTATGCTAGAACTTTAATTAGGGTATCAGAGCAGTTTGACTCACGTGTTAGATTTGAAAATTCATTATACATGAGAAAAGTGTGAAGAAATGTTTCCTATCGGAAGTTTACCAAACCCTCTATTGTCAATTTATTTTATGATGATGCTTCAACTTTTTTCATGCAGGTCCAGCAAAATTGTTTGTGTAACTCGAGTGCAAAGAGCCCCCGTGTATGTCTCTTGGACGTTTTGATACTGAAACATAACAAAAAGAAAAAGAGGCAATACTGATTAGTAGAAGATCAACTTACACGAAATAGGTTTATAGTTGCGTGACGTCTTAATTCAACGTTACGTTGCATTACATTATTGATCCAAGCCTTTTCAATGTCAATGCATGCTAGAAAAACCTGTCACAGTTGATGAGTAGTATTGCTTCTGATTTAGTCAAGCTAAATTTCTTTAATTCAAACAAGAAATATAGACCGTCATCGTGATATTGCGTAGTAACCCTCTAGAATTCTTATCCGCACTACTTTAATATGAAGATGACAATGAACTCAGAAAAGTCCACTAAACTAACCATAAAAGTCGCCATGGGGTTACCTAATGGGGCCTCCGATAGTAGATTTGAGCAAGACTTGTCCTTATATATTGACATCTTGCCCGTATCATAATTATGAGTTTAGAAATTGACTCTTTTTATTATTTATTAATTTTACTTATTTTAAATATTATTGTTTTTATTTAAATATATTTAAAAATAATAATGAACGTAACCATCTGTGGTCCTACTACGTGGATTCTTTTTTGTGATTTTATTTTAATTTTTTGATATCCAAATAGAAGAAGAGTAATTTAAATATTATGAAAACTTTATCCTTTGCATTCTCCCTTTATATGCGTAGAAGATTAATAATGCTTCAATTATTCTATCCTCTACAACATCTTTACAGTGAGTTGGGAAAAAAAGTTGCAAACTAATGTTATTGTATCCTCTACAAGATCTTAGTTATATTGTAAATAGAGGCCTTTAAGGAAAGGAATCTCCTTTTAAATAAAAAAAAATAGGAATTAGTTGTGGGGACCACATTACATCGAACTTTAACGATTCAAACTGTTATTTTTCAAGGTGCATCTCATAGATCATCCTTGCAAAATATTAGCCAAATTGGAAATATTTGAAGCTTCCAATTAATTTCAAAGAAATACACTTTGTTCTCTAAAAAACATTAAAACTCATTTGTGATAATTAAATAGGCAAATGATTTTAGATTGAATTGAATTTTTGTAAGGATAATCTATGAATCAATACTTACAAAATAGACGGTTCAGATCGTTGAATTCGATGTAGAGTGAGTTCAACAACTAATCCCCAATTTTTAGAAAAATTGGAAATCCTTTCTCTTAAAGGGCGGGTATTGTAAATTAAGAATAAAGCAACTATGCATAGTTCATCCTTTTTTAACGTTTTCTAGACATTGATACGTGTCATCTCTAGTGATATGTTTTGTCTTATGAAGTCAAATATAACGAAATTTTTTTAGTTAGATTGCAGCTAAAAAGACTAGTAAATTATTTTAAGAGATCGATAAAAAATTTCTTCTCCAATTATATTCTCTAAGTTAGGAAGCTTTTTTTTTTTTTTTTTTTTTTTTTTTTTTTATAAATAAACGATATTATTTATACTAAGGGAGAAATTGTAGGTTTATCCTCACAATGAATTAGCAATAATGTGGTTATAATGAGGAATACCATTAGACTGTAGTACTAAGTGACTCTAATGGAGTGTTTACGTAACCGTAATGAAAATAGGAAGAATTGAATTGAGGAGGAGTTGGAATGAGAAGAAATCAGAATTAGATTTCTGTTGAAGCTGTTTACTTAAATGTTCTGGAATTGTAATATAAATAGTGGGTTTGTTGTGTGCCTGCCTCCTATAATACCCTTATTCCAAAATCCTTAAGCACCGGTTTGTTGTATGCAAACTTGAAATTTTAAAAATATTAAGAGGGCATAATTGGTAGAAAAAATGCATTCCCATTCCCTCCCTCTTTTGGAACTCAAATACCACACACATCTAAGGAGTTCGATTCCTCCATTTTGGGGAATTCTATTCCAGATTTTATGTGGGCCCCACTTACTTTTTCATTTCCTAAATATTAGTAAACGCTGGAATGCTTCGGAAGAAATGCGATTCCATTTCTTTCCACTCCATTCCCGTCTGGTAAACACGTCATAAGTTAGGAAGTTATAATTATGGACTAACATGCAGAGAGTTTTTATTTAAAATATTATTAAATATTAGTGATTAATGCTAGGTTCTTCTTTCTCACTCCTTAGAATTAGTAGCTCATAGTAGAATCTCTATCTCAAGAAGTGGATAGGAAGTGTGATTGGAAATGAATATTTTCAAATCCTTTCTAAACTTTAGCTAGGAGCTCATTTAAGGAGACCGCCATAGATGCTTTAACTCATCATTTATGTAATTTGAACTTAGTTGATATCTTGTTTATACAAATAGATAAGAATACTACTCAACCGCTAAGGAACCACGTGTCCTTTCTGAAAAGAGAGAGAGAGAGAGAGAGAGACTATTCTAATCAGATCAAGATTCAAAGGTAGGTTGGTGACAGGTCTATATTGCTACTGAGCTCATACAGAAAGTGAGGCACAAAGGAGAGTACGTGACAGACCAACTTTTTGATCATCAGTCAGTCGTCGTAGCACCAACACATACCACACCCACACACATAGTATTGTACACAGTATATATACCATTACCAGAGCCTATCTAAAACCCCCATTACTTACAGCGTACGCAAAAGCTAAATATGGAAGAAAAGGCATTTGCAGGGAAAAGCTTGTACGGTGGTTCTCTTCCAGTTCCTAGTGTTCAAGAATTAGTACAGAAGCCAATACTCACAATCCCACCCAGATACATACAGCCTCATCATCAAGTGATCATCAGTTCTGATCATCATTCTCATCAAATACCATCCATTGACATGCAGAAATTGCTTTCCCAAGAATCAACCATTTCTGAATCTGAACTAGCCAGGCTCCATTTTGCTTGCCAAGAGTGGGGTTTCTTTCAGGTAATTAAATTACCTAGCCTTTTCCACTTAAATCTTTCATCAAATAGTTCTGATTGTTTTCTGCCCACGAGTTCGAGGAATTTGCCGAAGATCATTTAGTCTAGTATCATCTAGTCTTCGTTGGCGATATGAAAAGCAGTACATAACTATGTAATCATGTAATTATATATATATATATATATATATATATATCACCTCAAGTTAAGTTTAATTAGTAGTCCACTTCTATATCAAACTTTCCCTTGATTTGTCGTTGGTTGAAATTCATGTTAGGAACAAGTGAATCAAACTTAAAAATAGCCAGCCCACCCGTTTGGAAATTCATGGCTTCAACCTTTTGGTTATTTAAGGACCCTTTTTACGGATAAAACCATTTTAGGTATCAATCGAATGGGCTTATCTAAAAAATATTGAGGTTTCATAACAAAATCAAGTGTCAATATGAAGTGTAGCTCAACTACTATAAGAACAAGTAAAGTCTCTTCTCTCCAATTTGGGATTCATACTGTCAACACCTTTACTCATGTGTGGTGAGTTTTTGAGCCTAACACATAAACAACACAAATTGGATAACGTGAAGTACATGTGGCCATTGGATTTTACATGTAGACCGGCCCCCTATTCAGGTGAAGTATGGTGCAAACAGATAACATGATGTGGAAGCCTAGGCATTAAGCTATAAATTAGGTTGCTACAAAAAAAATTCGTTAATAGGTTGCTACAAAATATATTTTAGTTTTTTGTTCTTTTCCTTGGTTAACTTGGCTACTTTCGAGGCCTAACCTATGCTTTTTTTTCACCTTGCCTGCATACTAAATATCAGAATTTGCTATTTCGTAGGTTTTTTGGCCATAGTATTCACTCTATATATTTTTACAGTTGGTAAACCATGGTGTGAGCTCTTCCTTGTTGGAGAAAATGAAGACAGAAACTCAAGAGTTCTTCAACCTACCCATGGAAGAGAAGAAAAAATTATCGCAACAGCCAGGAGACATTGAAGGTTTTGGACAATCCTTTGTAGTTTCTGAAGACCAAAAACTCGATTGGGCCGACACTTTCCTCTTGGTCACCCTTCCTGTCCAACTGAGGAGGCCTCACCTACTCCCAAAACTCCCTTCTCCTTTCAGGTCCTCTCGTGATTCCAAATAAATATGTTTGTCTATGATTTTGTGCAATATGAACGTGAATGCACGAATATATCGAAGAGTAATGTTATTTGGTAAAAGAAAAAAAAAACTGATTTTATTTCTAACAATCTCTAGTTGAGTATTGATATAAGTGAGTGTAACGTACAGGCTTACTTCTATTAACAAGTGTTACTGATGAAATCATTTGTACGTGTCTAATAATATTATTGATAGATATCATTGCATTAGGGCACCTATGTTATATTCATCCTAACATGATTTTCCTATACTAAACTCTAGGTTATATGTACAATTAATAAGTAAATTAAGTTTGAATAAAACAATATTTCTTTATTTTGTACGTAAATTATTTTGCATAGGGTTTTTTTTTTATTAACATCCCATATTTTGTTGACTACACCCCCACATAATGATTTAATATTAAATTGCTCATAAAATGACTATTTAAGCCCTAAAATGTTCTAAAAATTAAAAAGAAGATTCTAAATACACCCCAAGTTCTTTCTTTGAGTCATGCCTAAAATTTACTTCTATGCTCTCACATAAGCAATATGACTATTTTTCTAGAAATGAATGAACATGTTTTCCGTAAAAGTTTGAAAACTCAATGTGAAACTCCATCACTTCTATATATATACATACAACTGCAAGACTTAAAACCCTTTTTCCCTCAAGTCAGTTTGGGTGAGGCTTGTGTCCTTTTGTCTTTACTTTAATGAAAACCTATTTCGACTACAAGAAAGATTGAAGAATTATATGTGTTACCGATATGAAAATTGAAAAGAAAACTGGAGGAAACAAGTTTGTGAAGACGAATAAGCGGGTTTGAAGTGGGCTGCATGTGAGGAGTTTAGGGTGTGAGAGTAGCTTGGGAAAGAATGTTGGGTGTATTAAGATATTTTTTAATTTAAAAAGTAGATGTGAGGAGTTTTAAGTACGTGGGGTGTAATCAACAAAATATGGGGTGCCAATAAAACAACATTTTTGCATATATTGTAACATATTTTAGGCACAATTTATCATTGTAATAAATATGCAATTGGCCCTTTACCACAATGGTGGAAAGGAATATGACCCTTACATGACTGTGTGGGTTCAAAACCCTAACCTAACAAAATCTATTTTCGACAAAAAAAAAAAACACAACAATAATATGTATTGTCAAATAATTAATTTTTATTTTTATTTAAACTATAGGTAAATTATTCTTTAATAAAAAATTACAACCCTTTATTATGTAGCTAGTTTATTTTGCATGCATATAGGGCACATTTTATTAGTATAAGATATATGTACAATTAATAAATAAATTAATTTTGAATCAAACAATATTGCTTTATTTTGTACGTAAATTATTTTGCATATATTTTAACATATTTTAGGCACAATTTATCATTGTAAGATATATGTACAAATAATTCACCTATATTTTTACAATGCAGAGAGACTTTAGAAACTTACTCATTGGAACTGAAAAACCTAGCCATGACTATCCTATCACAAATGGAAAAAGCTTTGCAGATGGAAACCAATGAAGCGACCAACATATTCGAAGGTGCATTGCAAGCGGTGAGGGTGAACTATTACCCTCCGTGTCCTCAGCCGGGGAAGGTCGTCGGTCTGACCCCTCACTCTGATGGTGGAGCTCTCACCATCCTCCTACAAGCCAATGAAATGGATGGCCTCCAAGTAAAGAAAGATGGGATTTGGGTTCCTGTGAAGCCACTACCAGATGCCTTTATTGTGAATATTGGAGATGTTCTAGAGGTAATGGTTTTCACTGATAACTTTAACCTTTTGAATATTATCTTGCTCGATACGTAGATGAAAACGTTATCCAACTGTCATTTTCATACCATTGACCATCAGGTGATCAATTCTTTTTTGACTACATATAGTTCATATTCAAAATTAATTTACACCGGAACGTAGAAAAATATCTGGTAAAAAAGAATTTTACTCCAACATTACTCAATACCAATTTTATAAGTGTATATTATAAAGAGTGTAGTGTTGCGAACAAGAGTTAGTTGAGTTGGTAAGAATCGTTATCTTTGCTAGACCAATGCTTAAGTTTGAGTCTCGCTGCTGACAATCCCTCTTGGTGAGTGATTTGTAAAAACAACAAAAAAAAGGCTAAAGCCCCCCTTTGTAAGTCCTCAAAGAGGCATGTGGTATACCCTGGATCTGGATTGGGTAGTCTCCCCTCGCTCTAAACTTTTTGTTACCTAAAAAAACAAGAGTGTAGTGTTATCCATGTCATGTTTACTGACTATATTGTTAAGCATGTAAATCTTTCACACATAGCTTAATCTTCAATAACTTTTTACTGCGTGAGTGCGTCCTATATTTTGTGACAGATGTGTTGAACAATTATTTCAAACAAAAGCTTGATCCTTAATAATTTATACCTATTGCAGCTGTTACCTTTTATTTTTTGTGTTTAAATATATGCATGTATGCGTGGCAGATTATAACAAATGGGACGTATCGTAGCATTGAACATCGTGCAACTGTGAACTCCGAAAAAGAAAGGCTCTCAATCGCCACATTTTACAACCTCGGAGTTGATGGTGAAATCTGCCCGGCCTCTAGCTTGATCACTGAGCAAACACCTGCAGCATTTAAAAGGCTGAGTGTTAAAGAATATTTCAAAGCATTTTTTCAACGTAAGCTTCATGGAAAGTCTTTTCTTGATGAATTGAGGATTAAGTAATGATGTTAAGCAGTAGAGAGATCACTCTGAAGAGAATAAAAAAGTTTATGTAATTTTCTGAAGAGAATAAAAAGGTGTATGTTGTAAAATTAATATTGCCCAAATGATGTCTTAATTGCCAGAAATTATCATCTAATAATAAGTTTGGACACCATTCTCTGGTTGTTATCACGAGACAAATCTGAAGTAATACTAGGGAGACTATAATTTTGTATCATATTAGCGTATCATCTTATGTGAAAAGTGACGCATACAACAAATATCCAATGAGATAAATTAATTAATAGGCATAACATGTACACATCACATACCACATTAAATGGTACACTAATGCTTAAAAAATGCAGTCTCTCAAAAAAATTTCGACAAACTATAGTTATATTTTCTTTTACTTTTCTTGGATATGATGCTTAATTTATTAGGAAACAAAAAGTTCAAAAAAACTTTAGTTTTAATGAAAAATGACAAATAAATGTGTAGTGAATAGTAGGTAAAAATGTGGTTCTTCGTTAAAAGTGAACAATATCGGAAGTATTTCGTTGAACCTCCCTAATTTATTTGACAAACTCATAGTTGAAAACTTTAACAGTGAGTGCATCACAGTTAATTTATTGCTTAAACATCCCAAATTTTAAAGGGAGCTTTACCGAAAAGCTTCCGGTACTGTTCATTTTAACGAAAAACCACATTTTTACTCTAAAAAGTCAATCCTGGTACTATTCACTTACAACGCATTTTTGTCATTTTCGTTAAAACTCAAAATTTTCAAGCCATTTTCATTAGTTTTCCTAATTTTAAAAGGACATGAAATTATTACATATTCCATCACTTTATAGCACTTATCACGTGATCTAAGACTAACATTATTATGTAACCAAGTTCCCAGAAATATCCTCGTTACGCTCAAGTTTCTGCACTCAAGCTAGTTCAGTAATTCCACGTCTCTATCCAATTGAAGGTTTTAAAGTCTATGACCAAAACGTTTACGCTACAAAGTAATATGCTCTACGGTACCGTTTGGTACGCATATGGGACGGAACGGGAAGGAGCGGAACGGAGGTTCCATGCTACGTTTGGTGTACGTTCAGGCCGAAATGGAATGAAGGGTTAAATGACAATCGTACCCATCCACTTCGACGAGTTCGACCTTACCTGAGCCACCGACGAGTTCAACATCATCCCTCACATCTTCCGCCTAATCCTTGTTGTCCCATCCCTCGAACGATGACGTCGGCCACGTCCTGCAAGTGGGCGATCTTGAGGTTTTCTTGACGGAGGGCGACGGTCTCATCGTGGGACTAGCAGGGAGGAGGGAGGCGGCAAAAGGAAGGTGGGGTTGGGTTTAGATTGGTTTACTAGGATTGGGTTAGCCTAGGTTGCTGGGTTTGTGGTGGAGGAGGAAGAGGCTACAGGAGAGAGGGAAGCTATGGGAACGAGAAGGTAGATAGTGAAATTAATGAAAAAAAGAGGGGTATTATTGTCCAAAAAGTTATAATTTTGTGTTCCATGGGCTGGAACAAGTCGTTCCAAGGGAAGGGTGGCACAAAAAATTGACTAAAATCCGTTTCACGGGACATCACGTCCCAAGAAAATTGGCGCACCAAATGAGGGACGAGTGCGTTCCATCACATCCCATGTACCAAACGGTACCTAATGGATTACACCAATACTGTCACCTCACCACTTGTCATGCAACGGATTTGGCCCAAACTAAATCACCTCACCCCAAGTAATATGCTTTAATAGATTACACTAGTATATCACCTCATCATATATCACGCAACGGATTTGACCAAAACTAAATTCAAGCAGGTGACACTTCATTTTACTTTTAAGAGCAAAAAGTAATACTTCCCGTTCTCCCAAACTGAAATGAACAATTTATTACCATTTCCTACAAATAACCTGAAAATGAAATTACAAAGGTTCCAGAATCCAGAATAAAGGTAGAAAACATCTAATGTGCACAATGTTGTCAAAATAGCTACGAAATACCTAATGTTTTCTAAAATGAACAAAAATCTTGTACAGCCCTTCAAATATACACCAAAACATGTATCAACTTCTCACCCAAGCTGCTGAAACGGAAGGGAAAAAGGGTGAGTTGCAAAGCTCAGTATGCAACATTGTCTTAAATGAAATTATTCGAATAAATAGTCAAAGGAGATGGATTCAAGAGCTGCAATAGAATGGACACAAGAATCCAATGAATTAATAACAATAAAAATAACTTCTGTAATTCCTCATCAGTTGGTTACATGGCTTTATCCAACTGATCATAGGTCCAGACTCTTTCACAAAGAAGGCATAAATACTATGATTCAGACGAACTGAATCAACCACAAGTTCAAATGTTATTCGACGTACGACTACAAACGCTTTGACCAATGAAAAAAAAGGCAATGATATTTTAGTGAATAATCAAAAGAGGTTCAAATGACAAAGAAGACAACTGAAAACTGAATCAAAGCTCAATAACAATGTAGCATAGAGACTAAGAAAGATGGAAGCAAACCAAACAAGTCAAAGAAACTTACTTGATTCACTATGTTCCAAACCATGAAATCCAGCAACTAACACATCCAATCTCTTAGTTGTGGTTCTGTAATAAGCAAAAATGGGTTGAGAGAAGAAAAATGTGTTAATAACAAGGAATGGCTGCCTACTTGGCTTTGAGCAAAGTGAAAACTTGTTATGCCTCAACTTGCGAATAATAACTATTTACGAATTAGGAAGTGAGCCATATATGATATATCTTAGCTATAAAATATTGATAATTAACAATAATATGAAAGAGGAAATATCATCTTTACCATTTTAAACCAATCCCTTTTTGCACTCTCTATTCCCTTTCTTCCACCGTTTGACCCATTTCAATTTTCTCTTTTTTATATCTGCCAAATATGACTAACGATCCTATTATCCCACCACCAAACCCCAAACATCTAATCTAACTAAATTCCCCCACTCTCTTTGTTTTTGAATTTGTATTCTCCCACATGCTACAAACCAGCCCCCTCCTCCTCCCCACTCTTTCCTTTCAGTTTCCTTTTTCACTCTCATCCCTTGATCTCACCTTCTCTCTTATCAACCCAACCCTCAACCCTTCTAATTATTCAATGCACACCATCTGTGTAGCGGGGAGGCTTCTGCTGCTCATGGAGTGCATGCTGCAACTTCCCCAGCTGAGTATGGAATAACGGCTGTTGCGTCGCGGTGGCATGGCATCGGCACATCGCAACGGAAAGACATTACAGTCAATTGTTAATTTCATTTATTCAAGGGAAAAGACATTGCTTTCATTTATTAAAGCCAAAGACATAAGAGTCAATTGTTAATTCCATACTATGGCTAAAGCCATATGATTGCTTGTGTGGGTGCGCACATGTGTGACGTGTATGTATAATTGAAAGAATCCATGTCAATTTGCATGCGTTATCAGTTGTCTGCGAGTGTTTTTATCGGCTACTTTATGTTTCAGAATTCGATGCTTGGAATTGTTCTAGCCGGTCAGCACTTCGGAAACCCTCTAACTGCAGTACCATGTGCTGTTTCCATTGTTTGTCATTCAATCTTGGGTAATGCCTTGGCAGCGTATGTCGGAATTTCTTTCCTTACGTAGTAGCTATGGAACAGTTGGATTTGCACTTTTTGGTGCTGGTCTGTGAATAAGTTGAACATGTATTGGTGGGTTATACCTCTATTAGAGAGATTATGTAAATGTGGTATGAAAAATGTGATAAGTGTAACACTATTTGTTTTTATTTTTCTTTCCTATCCTATGTCCGGTCCACCATTTCCGTTCTTTTATTTTGCATATGATTGCCTCTATATCGGACAAGAAAAGTTACAAATAGTCCAATCCAAAAGATTGAATTGGGCAACAATGGAGCAAGTACACAACTTTATTTACATCTACAAAGTTCAGATCGAAAGATTTCAATTTTCGGCTTATCGTCGTACACCCAAAAAAAAAAAACTCCAAGTCATTTTGAGAGAAAACTTTTCTCCAATTGTAACCCAAAGCCCAAGCCCAACAACAAAGACGGACCTCTCACCCAAATACTTTTGGTACCAAAATTCCCCTAACCAAAAACTTAAATACCCCGCCAAATTCAAATATTGACTACTAAAACTCAAATGAAAACGAAGGCTCGTAACTTTCAAAGTTCCCACAACAAATCTAGTTCGTTCGTCTAATATTTCAATTCAAATCCCTAATCTCTAATCCCAAATCAAAACCTCAAAAGAGATCAAACTCTCTCAAACAATCTTCACACCAAATCATTTTGCCCAAAAACCAGACCAACAAATGGATCAAAGATTCCATGGCCCACCTCATCTCAAGAGATTCAGACTCATGTAGCAGCAGCAGAAGGGTGCCCTTTTATCCCCTTTGCACATTCCAGGGAAAAAGCGAAAGGCGCTTAGGGACCAAGTTGCCTTTTGGGTAGGAGCCGGAAGAAGAGGTGGTGGAGAAAATTGAGGGTAAATCTGAAAATTGCTACAATGAAAATATCGAGATTACCCAAGACCAAGAAGAGAAAAGCCAAGAAATTGCAGGGAATGAAGAGTGCAATGAAGAAGAAGATGATGGGCTTTTTTTGTGCTGTTTGTCAGAGCACAGATGGAGATCCATCAGATCCAATTGTGTTATGTGACAGGTGTGATTTGATGGTTCATGCCTCCTACTATGGAAATCCCCTCGTAAAGGTATCTAAAAGGCGATTGGTTCTGCGCCAAATGCACATTTTCCGCTGTGCATTCCCAATCCATTGAGTCGTGTTCTGCTGCTTGTGTCCTGTCAATTGAAGGGTAAGAAAGCCCACTAGAGACGACAGGTAGGCACACATTATGTACGAGTTTTATGTCATGGATGAAGAAAGTTAAGGTTCCACCATAAAACCAATTGGCAATATGGGGAATAGCCCATTTACTTACAAACTCATGCAAGGTCCCTCTCTCATCAATATAGGATTCACTCTCAACACGGCTTTTTACTTGTGGCGATTTTCAAGCCTAACACGTAGACAACACAACTCGAGTGATGTAGAGCAAGTGTGGCCGTTAGGCTTCACACATGGCCAACCTGTTTTGATACTATGAAGAAAGTTGAGGTTCCATCATAAAACCAATTGGCAATATGAGATGTAGCCCAATTACCTTATAAGCACATGCAAGGTCCATCATCTCATCAATGTGGGATTCACTCACTGGAAGTGTTATTCAAGGATCTCGAAGGCCGGGAAGGGATTAATTGCTCCAAGGTTTCAAAAAGGCGATGGAAGGAGAGGTGTTATGTTTGTGAGAGTTCAAGGGGGTGTGCTTGTCACGCCCTGATCCCGACTTACGCCCATGATCGATATGTGACGTCACCAAATACTCGTACATCTAACATACCCCGTCTCCGGGATACAAAATAGGCACCACTCAAGGTCCAAATTGCGCAATAATTTTTCGTATGCTTTATGGCTGCATCTAACCTCCTTGTTAGACTGCCTACATACCCTTAATAGGGATCAAGTCATTCGTAGTTCACCAATCACAAAATCAAATGTTTATCCCACTAAGCTCAAGCAGAAAAGCATAGCATTCCTCAATCATTTATTATAACCTGACAGCATGAAATTCCTGGACTCAGGCTACATAACAAACCCCCATGAAAATCATAATTTCTCTTTCATCCAACATATAAATCATTATGTCTCATCATGATATCACAATTCACAACATACATCATATTTAAGAACCGACGAAGCACAAAACCATTCTCTAGCCACATTAATTAATTATTCTGATCAAAATAATAACAATCATTCCCATATTGAAATCATAGTCAAATAGTAGAAAATCCCGAAGGAGTCACCCAGTTGTCCAACAACTTTTCTAATTCAATTCACAAGATTCTCGAAACCATTGTCACAAATATATAAAAACTAAGGCTAGAGTGACACAGTTAAGCCAAGTCTACTTAATGAACCAAACAGGAAGTGGCCCTCTATATAACGGATTAACCAAGTAAAACCACCCCTGTAGTAACCAAGTAGGCAGTGACCCCCTATCGCGGATTAACCAAGCAGAGTCACTCATACGCATCTGTTAGGCAGTGATCACCTATCGCTGATTAACTAAACATGATCACCCCTAAATATGTATGGCCATAAGGACCCCTTATCGCAGATTAACCAAGCACGATCCATAAAAAAAATATGGTCCTCTATCGCGGATTAACCAAGCAGAACCAAGATAACCAAGTACGTAGTGACTCCTTATCGTGGATTAACCAAGCAAAATCACACCTACGGAACAGTTAGGCAGTGATCACCTATCGCGGATTAACCAAGCATGATCACCCCTAAGTGTGTGTGTGTGTGTGTGTGTGTGTGTGTGTGTGTGTGTGTGTGTGTGTGTGTGTGTGTATGGCCATACCAAATAAATAAGGATCGCCTATCGCGGATTAACCAAACACGATCCATAAATAGTATGGTCCCCTATCGCGGATTAACCAAGCAGAACCATCCAAGTACCACTACTACCTGGTGCAATCAGTTCAACACCCAATCTACCCCTAACTCAATCCCTATGATTTACAACGTGGGCACCTGCACAATCAACTTCTCATGACTAATAACTAGCTTGTCAAACAGGCATACAAGTTCTACTAGTAAATTCTTCTGCTAGATTCCAAACTCACATTTTCATACTAGTAACCATACATATTATTTCTCATCTATGCAATCAACATTGTAAGGTTCTATTCCTATGCTTCGTAACCTTCTTTCTCTATCCTTTAATAAACCAACCTAAAGTTAATGGTTTTCAACTTAAAACACTACCTCTTCACTCTTGCCACTACCCCTTTTTGACATGTATATGCAGCAAATATATATATTACGAGAAATTGGATCGTTTACTATTAATTTGAATATAAATACTAGTAAATAATCTAAATTCTTAAACCCCAACCAAACACTCTCAAATAAGCACAAAATTAACAAGGATGTTATTTCAACTAGAATTCCCTTCTAGGTCTAGATGCTTGGTAACGAAAGAAGCATTTCATATAATAGAACTCTGAATCCAGAAGGTAATACCATTTTCTTGTTAATCGATATAACAAAACAGTGGTTTGGTTTAACTCAATATAATAGAACTCTGAATCCAGAAGGTAATACCATTTTCTAAATTTATAAAAAAAAAAAAAAAAAAAAAAAAAAAAAAAAAAAAAAAAAAAACCTCATCACTTACCAGCACCCTTTGTTGTTGTTGTTGCAATTGGATGACCACCGCTGCAAATTGAAGCGAGATTCTCCCTTTGCGGCTTTGCCTCAAAGCAAAAGTGAGAGTGTGGACTTCCCCCTCAATATTTTACAATTCTAGGAATTTAAGTTTTTGAGAATGCTTTTCCTTATTGAGACTTGGAGTTGATGAGATCATATGGGAGTAGAAAACAGAGAGAGTTCCTCCGAAGGAGAGTCGAGATTTTTTTTTTCTCCCCCTTTTTTTTTTTTTTTTTTTGATTGGTTGCTGCCTTCCTCACCTTATTTTCTGATTGGTCCACAAATACACATACCTAATTAACCTCCTGCCATTTGTCTAATTGGTCCACAATTACTAATCTGATTGATCTTCTTTCCCACAAGGTGAGAGTTCAAATAACTTAAAATCTAAAGTTTAGAAAAACAGCTTCAAATGTTCGTAATTATACCGTTAAAATCTGGACTCACAAACGACTTTCGCCTATGCGCTCGTGGTTATGAGATCTATTCGAAGACACTAATTGTGACCTCGAATAGTCGACAAATTTTAAAGATTAAAACACGAAAATTCAAACCCGATAACTAAACGATTTAATTCCTAAAATTAACTAATGAAAATAGCATAAACGTGTAATACGAATTTAAATAACGTGATACGTAATTAATAGTGAAATTCTGGGGACGGGATTTCACAGTGCTATCCAGTGCTCTGAGCTTAAATTCCATTTGGCATTTCATGTGAGTTGTGGGTTGAATGAGGATCTTTGTATTAAGTACAAGGATGGAATGAATAAGGGAGCTATTGCCACAAAATTTCATCACTTGAACATCTACTTGTACTAACGTGTAAACCCTTTGGTTGTGAAAACTTCATAGACAAGTAAAAGGTCATTTTGAAAGAAGCCTTCACCAATCATCTTCCCGGTAACTATGTCTTGAAAAATCACATTATGGGGTGAGAAAATTGCTAGGCAATTTAGTGTTTGGGCGATCCTTCCTACTAACATGAGATTAAAAGGAAAGAATGGAACATAAAGGACAATGAACTGAACTTTGTTTGTATATTAGCTTAATTTTCCTTTTGCCCATGACTGAAACTCCTCTACCATTAACAACTGATACTTAAGATGACATTTTTTTTAAATCACGCAAATTTGTAGGTTGGTTTGTCATGTGATCAATGACATCCATATCCAATAATCATGCACAAGACTTGTATTTTGAGCTATTGAAAAAGTATTTAAGATACCTGCAATGTCTTCGTGTGGTATTCCTTCTGCTTCTGCCAAAAACCCAATGAACTTCCCAAGGAGAATAGTGTGGTTTTCGGCTCCAGTTCCCACTGTTTATTCACTCTGACCCCTCCAATTTTTGCGTTGAAGGTAGAAAGCAAACTCATTGATCAATGTAGTAGGATTTGACGTAAAATCTAACAAAACACCAATGAGAGTTTGATTTGCATGGTTTATTGAGGAAGATGCTGCAAGATTGGACCCATAACTGCTTTTGAATAGTGGGTTTGAGCTACTTTGAAATGTTATTTGTCAACCTTGTTGAACTTAGGTTTCAACTTTGGATGAAGTATCCAACATCAATCTTATGGCCAATTCCAAGGTGACCAACACGAAGACAGTGATCATATTTTAAGTCTGACCTTTTTCCCTTGTAAACCCTTGATTCAGGTGACTTGTGATTTGAAGCATATGCTCTAGCTTCTCACACACTGGACTTGATGTCAAGAGCCATGACTTGCCTTTTAAGTTCTTCTCGTTGTGTGGTGGCACATACACTGGAAAAAGATGGAAACTCCGAGTTCATCAAGATGTGGCTCCTTAAATCTTCATACACCGAGCTTTGACCGACTAACAATTGGAAGATTTTGTCTTCCTTAACCCTCTTCAACAGTACAGTAGTATCGATGGTATGAGGCCTATAAGCGTCCAACTCGCTCCACATCGATGTTGTAATGAGGTCACCGAGATGTTGAACAAAGAACTTACTTAATTTGGTTGTCATACATTTCTCTCACCTTGTCTCATAATTGCAGTGAAGATTCAAAATAGCTGAAGATTTCAACGATTCTCCTCTTCGTGGAGTTAAGTAACCAAGACATGATCAACTGGTCTTTGCACATCGATGATGCATAATATGGAGAGGTGTTCTCCGGTTCTTGAATGACTCTATTGATGAAGCTAAGCTTTAGCTCTTCCTCCAAGGGTTAGAGTTATTGCCCTTGACCAAGGGAGATAATTGAACTCGTTGAACAACATTAAATTAAACCTTTAATTAGGTTTGATATCAACCTCAGAGATATTGGTAGACGGTGAGGCAAGAGTGCTCTCGGCTTCTAAATTTATATGCAACGGCTAAAGGTGAGAGAGAACCTTTTAATTTAGGGAGTTTTAACGAAAAGCCCTTGGTACTGTTTACTTTAACGAAAAACCACATTTTTACACTAAAAAGCCAATCCTGGTACTATTCATTTTACCATTTATTTTGTCCTTATCGTTAAAACTCAAAGTTTTCAAGCCATTTTCATTAGTTTTCCTTTTAATTTATATGCAACGGCTAAAGATGACGAGTGACGATTAAACCTTACGAATACCTATGCTTCAGATTAGACATGCACAAATTTGTGGGGACATTGTAAGTTTTGCCAAAACAAGGCAAGGAAGAATCAGCTTGACTCTGGTGGTTCAAGTGGTTCTTGAGATTAGCGACAAAGTTACTTTGGTGCAGGTTTAATGAGAGAACTCAGGTTGAGGTTTTATGGGTTAGCTGAAATCTACATTTCCAGAAGGAATTAACAAAATATAACTCAGAGGAATACTTCAATTCTTACGCCGCTTAGAATTTGAGTTCCATCACACAGTTCTCAAAGAAAGCTCAAGAGTTGCCAGGAGCGTCATGAATTGAATAACCCCTGTATAAATTGGAAGTTAGATTAGACAAAGAAAAGAAGAGAGGGAGTGATTGGGGGAGACTCGAGTAGAAGTAGGGCTCCTGCCAACTTCGTTTAATTTTTTCTAAAAATATTGAGGCCCGCAATCAAACAAAAGTTCCCGCAGTATACCTGTGTACTAGGATATATTTAACTACCCAACCCAAAATTTTAAGCTGTTTCATTTTATTTTGCTTATTAAGTACTTATTGTGTGGTTCGAACCGGTTCGCAATCTCTTTTCTCCTTGTCAGAGATCCATTGAATACTGAACTCCTTACTATCTGGATTGGTCAGCTTACAATTTGTGGCAGATGCCAAAAGCCTTCCTTTGAGAGTCGTCAACCTATTTCCTCTTATGGAAATGCCTTGTGAAAGCTTTACTGTGGACACAATTGATGATCCATTTGGGGCAGAGCAATTGATTGCTTTGTACTAACCTATTGAAATCCTTCTAGTAGTGTTTCAACCTAGTCTAGAAGTCTTGCAGACTCAATTGTTGGAGTTTAGGGTATGATTGCTCAGTAGCAACACATTCAAAATCAAATAATCGTGTCTGTCTTGTGGGTCAAGAAACAGGATTCACAAGTGCTAACCATGTCTGGCTTGACGTTATTTGCGTTGTTATGTTTGTAAGCAATTGTTTTTATAAATTTATTGCAAGCATTTGCATATGTTCAAAGAGTTGCGCTGTATGCAATTTATTTGATAAGTTGAATTACATTCTCAGGTAGTGATTTCTGTATTGCGGCACAAGCTAAAGGCAAGAATGGTTTGGTTCCCTGTTATCTTAATGCAACGAACAAACAACCAGGTGGTTCGATCTTATGATCGTATGTTGGCTGACCATAAATGGTATCCTCCTGCGTACTACGTACTACTTTAATCAGAATCCACCAGGCAAAATGTGAGAGTTTGCATAATTGGAAACAAAAAAGATTTTTGCTCAACTGTTTATACGATACTAATGTTGTGTTTGGACGAGGGATTGTAGTAGTATCAAGGGATTTAGGAAGGACTGTAGAAGTGCACTACAAAGCATTTGATCTATGCATTTGAAATGACTGCAAAGCATTTTATTGATGCATTTGAAACCCACTTGGAATCTACCCTCGAATCCCTTTTCACCGATACCAACAACCAAGAACGCACGATTACCACTAGCTCTGCTTCGCTACGGCATTTCGTCGAACAGCTCCAAAGCAAATGCAACTATGAGCTTCTGGGATTGAGTTGAACTGGTTGGTGAGGCTGTGTTGACTGCATTTCTGATTTGGGTTGCTTTGGGGTGCCTGCCGGGATCCTCAACCCGAGCTTCTTCAATTGGGTCACACCCAACTACAACATCTTAGGTTTAACTGACATTGCTCGACATGTGTATGACCCTCACTTTTGCCGACCTTCGCGGCGCCTTGGCTATGCCCAAGGAGTTGCTTGCTGGCTTTGTTCTTCAGTACTCGGTCTGTAGCTCCACATTTCATATGTATATTAATGCTTATATTGAATTAATACATAATTGAATCGAATACTGAATGCCGTTCCCTACACTCTATTTGATGCATATAGCTCATTTGTTGTAGTAATTAGCCTTTGTGTTCATATAACATAAAATCATTGATATTTGTGTTAATTTTCCAGTTCAAGCCTGCAAGCAAATGTCATTGTTTTTGGTGACTCCGAATATATAATTTTTTTTAGTGCTCTTAGTTACCCCTACAAAGTTCATCCTCTTGTTATCTTAGGCTCCAGTGTCAACAACTTTGATCTTGCAAACATTTCTAACTCCATGTTGTTTTGTACTGGGATGAAAAATTGTGGTTATGTGTGTGGATGCAAATTTCTTCCTCCTTGATCTTGGACAAAATTGCACCTACAAAACAATTAACACCTTTGGTTAAGGCCAAAAGCCTCACGCGTCCACGATGAATTGGGGGGGGGGGGGGGGGGGGCTTTGGCCGAAGAACCTCCAATGCCAAAGTTAGAATTTAGAGAAAACGTGTTTGAGAATTTTAGCAAGAGAGTTGGGAGTTTTACAAGAGTGTAGAACTTAGGTTTTGGTGAGAATGAGAGCCAATATATAGGGCATGGCCGGTCCTCTTTGGAGAAAGAGTGGCCGGCCCTTTATGTATATTTTGGGTGTTATTTGGTGATTTAATTAGCAATTAATATATTGATTAGGAATAAATATATTAATTGGCTAATTAACATGATTTAAAGGAATGTTTTTGGGAAGTTACCTTGTGGAGAAAAAGGATGAGGATGGATGAAATAATTTTGAATTTGTTACCTATTCTTGGCATTTTTATCTTGGTCGAGGGATGATTGCCCGCTGCTCGAGCGTAGGAATCCCGTTATGCCTCAAGGGTATTTTTGTCCTCATTTGTCCAAAAATCTATGTGTCACCTTGTGATTATTTTTGGCTCCACCAATGCCGCCACACCTGTTGGGCTGCTCGTAGGAAAGGGCAGCAGGTGTAGAGATCTTCTTGCTTTAGGAAACATAGGCTTGTTTCCTATTTTGATGTAGATTCCCTCTTTAATTGGAAATTAGGTCCTTCTAGGAAAGGGAAATAAATTTCCCTCAAAGCCTATTTAAGTCCACCTTAAGTGGGTTATTAAATCAACTTTGGAGAGCAATTTATTCTACCCTACAAGAGAGAGATAGCTTAGAGGATATTTGTTCCCCTCCTCTAGCAATCTTCTACATCTTGCTCGTGCAAAGGACCGTCTTTCGTTGATTTCTTCGTCTTTTCCGTGCTACACCGATGTAAGAAAAATTAATTTTTCTTGTCTTCTTCTTAAATAGTGCTGTCGCGGGGCAACCGTCGGGTTGGTGCGGCACGTCGGCTGGCAGGGGCCAGGAGTCGGCTCGGCATGGGCCGAGGAGGTGTTGTGGCAAGGGCCACTGCTTGGGTTGCTTGGCTTGGCTAGAGCCAAGGGCAATTTGAGCGACTGGGGCCGCGAACTGAGGCGTTGGGGCGCAGTGCTAGGGTAGTCGCATGGCTCATATCCTTTAAGATCTTGGACCTGACGCGGCCCAAGCTGGCGATTGAGAGAAATGAGGAGGTCGCGGGCTTCATGGGCTGCTGGAATGTTGGGTATGCAGGCCTCCTGCCTGCTAGAATGCTGGGTTGAGCTCCTCTGCTGAGTATCGTGAATGACGTTAGCTTCTTAGTTCACTTTGTCGGGAGAAAAGTAGGCTGCTCCCGAGAGAGGAGGTAAAGAGGATCAAGGCGGATGCATTGGCTTGTCTGAATGCTGTCGTGTAGCCTATTATGAATGAAGGTGGAAAGAAGAGATCTTCCCACTTGCTCAAGAGATGGCGGTTGGGAAAAACTGAAGACTTCATCTGCTGCTTGTGAGGGTCCGCCTTCTGCCGAGAGGTCCATGATTGACATGACTTCTTCCAATGGGAAGAGAAATGAGGCTGTTAGATCTGAGTATGTGGCGCCTGCCATGTCGAGAATGGCTTGTACAGTTGTTGATAGAATTGCTCAGCGTAAAGGTCATTTCATGCCCCTAGTGTCGAAGTCTGTACCAAGACTTCCGTTGAGAGCCAAGTCTAGTTCAACTTTGGAGAAGCTTGCTAGTATAAAGAGCAATAAGATGGACTTTGTTGCTAAGGTGGCGCCAAGGCCAACTTCCTTTGTTACCGAGACTGATTCGCCTGCTCGGAATGAGGAGATTGCTTGCGTGGGCAGCTGTGAGAAATCCACTAAGCCTGCTTCTAGGGAGGCTGATGAGATCTGTGTGCTCTTGAAACCAGATCTGCTTGAAGACATGGACGCTTGTGCCAAGTTTATTGATGGCGTTAGAAAGGTTTGCTTGCCCAAGTTCCTTTGCGAAGCATACGACACAATATAGAATGACTGATCTACTTGCTATGATGCAGATATAGCAAGGCTGCTAAGGAGGTGGCGAAGACTACGACAGCTGAAGCTTATTCCTCGACTGAGGAGATTAAGAGGTTGGATTCTGAGCTCGTTGCTTTGAAGGGGTCTAATATTTATGCCCCCACTTCTCTGCAGCTTGAGACCGCTCACCGAGAGATCGTTAACTTGAAGACTAGGCTTGAAGCGATCCAAGTTAAGTATGAAAATGCAGAGAATAAGATCAGATGTTACATACCTCATATTCAAGATTTTAAGTGTGCTGTTTCTGAGCTTCGTTCCGTTGGTTATGCAAAGGATGAAAAGTTGATTGCTGCTTATAATCAAGTGGTCCACTTCAAGAGAATCGTCAATAGGCTAGAACCCCAAGTGTTGTAAATTCAAGGTGTACTGAAGATCAACGAAAGTCTGAAGAAGGAAGTGGATGAGCTGCAGCGCGTCCGTGTTGGTCTGCTCGAGGAGAATGAGCAGCTGAAGGGTGATAATGATGGGCTCGAGGTTTCGAGACCTTCTCTATTTCTCCGGAATACTTGTTCACCTTTACTTTTGAGGCCTCCATTGGTGAAGTAGTCGGAGATGTTGGTGCCTAGGCTGGAGAAGTCGGGGGTGAAGCGTCGGATGGTGCCGTTGCTGAAGGTGTGGCGACCAAGTAGTCGTGGAGTGTCCAAGCTGCTGAAGAGTAGTCTTCTAGGTAGTCTTTAGGATTTTCTTTGTTTCCCTTGTTGCTTTTTGCTTTGCTTGAACTCATTCGGTATTTCCTAGTTGTTTATCAATTTTGCTAGAAAATTTAATAAACTTGCTTCCTTCGTTTTTCTCCATCTTTGCTTCTTTTGTTCATGCCCTAACCTTTTGACTTTATAGACTAGTGGCAGGCGTGCTACTTTTTTATAAACAGACAGGCCGCGTAACCTATGCAGCCGTAGGTGTTGGTGTAGAACTTTGCAAAGTTGTTAGCCATAGGGTCGGCAGTCGGACGCCTTACTTACAGAAGCTGACAAGTCTGCGTGACCACTAGGCTGTTAACCTTGGCTTTCTCCAATTCTGTAGGTTGCGTAGCAAGTATCACAACACTTTAGGACTTGGTGTAAGTCGTTCCGCTCTTGGCAGAGGTGAAGCTTATCGACTACATAGCATGTCTGCAGTGGATAAAACTTTGTATATGCATGCTAGCTTGTTTAACCTTTCACAAGAATGTGTGGTTGTATAAGTCTAGCGCGGCTTTGCTGCTCGAAGGGCAAGTCGTAGGTAGTCTTTCGGAAACCGTAGGCTACCTTAGTGCACTCTGTAGCAACTTTAGGGTTCCAGGGCAGCTGTCCATCGGATGTACAACGTAATGTGCCCCTTCCGTCTCTAGGGCCCGGTTCCCCGTGGATTAGGCCAAGAGACCCAAAATCCTTCAATTAGCTAAGCCTTGAAAAAGACTATTGTGGCTACTTCTAGGAATCCCGGCACAAGCCATCGTGCATCTAGTTTACTAGGCAGCCAGACTCATCCACGTCTGGATATTCAGAGTGTAGAGTTTATCCTCCCGCTTTGGAGAGTAAACCCATGTGGGTGTCGGGGAATTAGTTTACCCTCTCGCATTGGAGAGCATGGTTGGTCCCTCGAGGGGTGCAATTCCTGCGGTGAGTCTTTAAGAAGGGCGTGGTCTTCTTTTGAAGTGCAGGAGTGATCAGTTGTTGTAAACATGTAGCCAAGCCAAGTTGTGATTGCTTCTGAATTCCTCATTGAAAAACGAGTGAAATGAACAAGAACTTAGCTATAAGGTAGGAACTGCATAACAACTAGATAATCCTCGGCTTGTGAGGTGGTGCCCATCGAGCTGTTTGAGTGTTCGAGCTTCTGATGTAGCGGGAGGTCACACATGGTACTTCCTTAGATTGTAGGTGTTCCACTGCTTTTTGATCTTTTTGTCGTTTCATGGTGGCGAGGGTGTAATTACTCTTGCCGCCTACTTTGCTGATCTTGTACAGACCTTCCCAGATATGATCCATCTTTTTGGAGCCTTCTTTGCGGGCAGTGATGAAGGCTTTTCTTAGGACTAGATCTTCGGGCTAGAATTGTCGGACCTTGGCCCATTTGTTTTAGCTGGAGATGAGTTGCTGCTGGTAGGCTGCAATGCGGGTGATAGTCTGCTCGTGCTTCTCCTCTGCCAAATCTAAGCTTGTGGCCATCTCCCATCTGTTCCACTCAATGCTTGGCAGTAGAGTGCTGATACTTGGCATGATGACATTGGGACGAATGCCTGCTTCTGAACTAAATGCCAAAGAGAAAGGAGCTTCACCGGTTGCTTGTCCTTTGGTGGTGCGATATGCCCATAAACATTTGGGGAATTCGTCTGGCAATTTTCCCTTCTTGTCAGTGAAGGATTTCTTGAGGCAGTCGATGATCATCTTGTTGGATGCTTCGGCTCGCCTATTGCCTTGAGGATATATTGGCATGGACATGTGCTGCTTGATGCTATACTTTTGGAAGAACTTCGCCAAATCTTCGCCCGCGAATTACGGGCCCTTGTTGGTGACGATGAACTGAGGGATGCCAAATGAGCAAATGATGTTCCTCCATACGAAGCGCTCTATGTCCGTTTGAGTCGTGGTCGTCATGGGCTCTGATTCTACCTATTTGGTGAAGTAGTCGGTTGCCATGATCATCATGCCTCTGATCCCAGTAGTAGGTGGCCTAGGTCCTACCGGGTCGATTGCCCACTGCATGAATGGTGAATGACTCATCTGTGGGTGTGGCTCGTTTGTAAGCAGTGTTGGTACCGGCTTGTAGCATTAGCAGTGGTTGTAGCGGTCGCACTTTTGTACTAACTCCTTAGCATCTTAGTGCATGGTAGGCTAGTAGTAACCTGCGTTAAGAGCCTTATGTGCTAAGGATCGACCTCCGGAGTGGTTTCCACAAATGCCTTCGTGGATTGAGCTTAAAACCTTCAAGTCATCAGGATGCGTTAGGCAGCGGAGATGTGGTCCGGTGTAAGATCTTTGAATGAGAATGCCATTCTACATGTAGTAGCGTGCTGCCTTTATTTGGAGGTTTCTAGACTCTAATCTTTCCATGGGGAATGTTCCATTGAACATGTAGTCTATAGTGGAATTTTGCCAATTTGGAGTTGTACTAACATGTGACACTTTGACTGCTGACTCCGCTTCTATGCTTGGCTTGTCTAGATACTCCATCGGAATAGAGTGTTTGAGTAGGTGATCGAGGGTGGAGCCTAAGCCAGCTAGCGCATCTACGTGGGCGTTGTCTGCCCGCGGAACTTGAGTGAGAGCGTAAGTCTGAAATGCTTCAAGTTGCTTGCGTACCTTCTCTAGGTATTGTGTCATCCTTGGATGTTTTGCCATGTATTCCCCAGTAGTCTGGCTGGTGATTAGCTGGGAATCGAAATGAATTGCAAGCTTCTTCACCGCCAAGTCTTTTGCTATTCGGAGGCCTGCTAGTAGGGCCTCGAACTCTGCTTCGTTGTTGGATGCTTTGAAGCCTAGAGTGATCGCCTGCTCGAGCACTAAGCCGACTAGGGTGACAAGGACCACGCCTGCTCTCGAGCCTTTGTAGTTGGATACGCCGTCGACATGCAAATGCCAGAAATCTCTATTGAGGGAGCAGGTGCGGCTAAGGTGTGCTCGACTGCCTCCGAGGTGTCGTTGGGCCGCTCTGTTGCATTACCTAGGCTAGGCGTGAAGGTGCGGTTGGGAGCCGTGGAGCTAGGGCCATATTACACGTAGCAGAAGATGCTCAAATGCTGGTATTAGGCCACTCTAGAGCTAAATTATAGAGCAAGGGTCGGCTAAGGCCGTGTGTCGTGCATCAGGAGGTGGTGCTCAACTTCCGGTATATGTTGCTCTTATGTAGAATATTTTGGGGCGACGAGGACAAAAATTGATTCCAATTATGTCCTTCTAGTGTTCGTCTGCCCTTGACATGCCTTTTGAGATGAATTGTTGCCTTCGTAAAAAAACTTTGCATCGCCAGTGTATGCGCCTTTATCGTCGCGCGTCTGGATTGGGCGGAATAGTGCGTCATGATGATGACCGCTTACGACTGAAGGTAAAACTTGAGCTTTTGAGTTGCAACAACTATCACCAAAGTTAACTTTTGAATTTTTTTTAGTAGCATCGAGGAGAGCTATTAAACTGTGGAATACAGGTAGTCAGGCCCCCAGCTCTTCTCGTATGATGGTAGAGCTTATTGCTGCTTCAGATACTGTCAAACATACGAATAGGTCCTCCGTTGCTTCCAGTTTGGATAATTGGGAGGTGATGTCAGGTACTTCTTCCGGCCCTTGAATCTGGATTAGCGAGCCTCTTCCCAAAATGCATGTTTTTCTGCTAGAGCGAAAGAATCTGCCAGAGTCAGATCTTCTTTCATGATCAATTTTCCGAATAGCGGGTGGTTTGTTGGAATTCCTTTTTGGAAGGCTGCTCTAGTTATCGAGTCGTTTCATCCAACTATCTTTGTCTTCTCTGCTTTGAACTTCTTCACATAGTCGTGGAGCGACTCCTTTATGTTCTTCTTGACGTTGAACAAGTGGTCAGACTTCTTCTTGATCGAGTGATAGGATGAATATTCTTTGGTGAAAACCAAAGAAAGTTCGTCAAAACTCCATATAGATTGTGGCGGTAGGGTGTAAAACCAATCTTGCGTCTCGCTTTGTAGAGTGGTGGCGAATACCTTCCACATGAAATCATCGTTGTTGCGATAGAGGATCATTGCGCTTCGGTATTGCTTTAAGTGCCTCTCTGGGTCTTCATCTCCTTTGAAAGATGTGAAATGTGGCATGCTGATCTTGCGTGAAGGCTCTGCCTGCTCGATCTCGTCCGTGAAGGGTGACCTGCTTATGTTGGTCATGTCCCGTCGTAGTGCCTCATCGGTGACCTCGTTGCGTTGGAAATCGTGCAATCGCTTGGTCAAGAGTCTCTCTACTTCTTCCTGAATTTTCCTTTTTTGGGGTAGTTGAGCTCTCGGTGAGCTGCAAAAGCTGATTCACCAAGGTTGTTTGTTGTGCAAGGGCGCTTGTCAACTTTATGATTTGTCGGGACAAGTGTTGTTCCATTTGGATTGGAATAGCTCGGAAGGAATGTGCCTCCTTGAGCAGTGGAAGAGTGGTAGACTCTGGCGCGAGATTTGAGTTAAGAAATGTCAAATCTGTGGAGAAATATGGTGAGAATACCCTCAGTTCGATCGTAGGCCCAGAAATTTGAAGGCGGGACGGCTGAATTAATCTTGGACCAAATTGGGCTGCTTGGAAGGCCACGGGAGCAGGATGAGCCACATGAGTGGGCTGCTCGGTGGAAGCACGCTGGGCCATGGGAGTGGGCTGCTTGGTGGAAGCAGGCTGCTTGACGTGTGGTGCACTTGAGTGCGAGGCTTGAACCGTGGCTTTGGTGTCGTGGGCCTTGAATGGCACGACTTGGACTTGCTCGGGCCGTGTTGGTGGCGCCCTTGCCGAGGGTGGCTGCCGTGGTGGCCACCATGGTGGTTGCTACGGTGGTTCTCCATGGGGTGGTGTCGCTCCACTCATAGTTGTGTTGAGCCTTGTAGATCGTCGTGGTCCTAATTCTTGAACGTTGGAATTTTTGTTTGTCGTGGTTTTCAAATCTCTTGCCATCGTACTTTTCTTTTACGTTTATTCAAAGAATTTTTGTATAAAAAATTCTAAAAATACGAACGTACGAAAAATCTACGAATGAACAAAAAATTAGGAACCTTAAAGCGCGTGATTTGAGCTAAAATAGGCCAAATCTACATAAAATTGGTCAAAAATATTGAAGAAATGGGTTCGGATCACCAAAAATGGGTTGGAATAGCCAAAAATAGGCTTGTATGGGCGCTAGGAGTCACGGATCTGATCATGGGCGCGCGGGCGAGTTGTAGGAAATGGGTCGGGGTTAACCTGGCCCGCGTTGACTGCGGCTGGGCTGCTTGCGCATTGGGCCTGAGCATGGGAGGCTTGTGCGTTGGGGCTTGGGCCCGCTGCTCTCTCCTGTTGCTTTTTGGATTCGCACGCTTTGGGCTTCCAAATGCGCTCTGGGGCCTTGCTGCATTAGAGGCCGGTTTTAGCTTAGCTCAAATGCTAGAGCTGCGCCAATGGATTCGCTACAAGGGTCACCTCGTGGGCCTCGAGCTCTGGGCATGCACCGCATGTGCCTCTCCTGGATATGCCGCCAAGGCTGCTCATGCTGGGATTGGGCCAGCATGGGCTGGGCTTCTAATTTGCTGCAGCAGGATCAAAACTAGGATGCTTGGGCGCCATTGCTCCATTCTTCATCGAGTAGGTGAAAACCCAAATTTGTATGGAGCGCCTTTTGTTGTTGTTTCATAATTTTTTCGTCATCGTATTTCTTCCCCAAGGCTCTTCCAAGAATTTATATAAAAACTCTAGGAGTAGGAACGTGTGGGAAAATCTAGGAATGAACGAAGAAAATTAGAAATGTTGAATGCGAGAGTCTTCTTCGAGCGTGTAAATCAAGACTCTCAATGAAAGCACCAATTTGTGGATGCAAATTTCTTCCTCCTTGATCTTGGACAAAATTGCACCTACAAAACAATTAACACCCTTGGTTAAGGCCAAAAGCCACACGCGCCCACAATGAATGGGGGGACTTTTGCCGAAGAACCTCCGATGCCAAAGTTAGAATTTAGAGAGAAACTGTTTGAGAATTTAGCAAGAGAGTTGGGAGTTTTACAAGAGTGTAGAATTTAGGTTTTGGTGAGAGTGAGAGCCAATATATAGGGCATGGCCGGTCCTCTTTGGAGAAAGAGTGACCGGCCCTTTATGTATATTTTGGGTGTTATTTGGTGATTTAATTAGCAATTAATATATTGATTAGGAATAAATATATTAATTGGCTAATTAACATGATTTAAAGGAATGTTTTTGGGAAGTTACCTTGTGGAGAAAAAGGATGAGGATGGATGAAGTAATTTTGAATTTGTTACCTATTCTTGGCATTTTTGTCTTGGTCGAGGGATGATTGCCCGCTGCTCGCGCGTAGGAATCCCGTTATGCCTTAAGGGTATTTTTGTCCTCCTTTGTCCAAAAATGTACGTGTCACCTTGTGATTATTTTTGGCTCCACAATGTATCCTTTGATCTGTTTAGGCGCAAATATGTAACATTTACGATTTAAATGGTGAGTACTTGCAGGTGATGCCTTTATCAGGATATTTTGTGAGCAAGCTTTTGAATTTGCCATCGTATTATGCAGCTGGTTTGATATTGGTTGGTTGATGCCTAGGTGGTATGTATCTGTGCCAGTCTTTTCGTAGATATCGCTGTTATGTTTACTCAATCTTCACCGCTCTTTCTGAATACAATTTTTCCCCGGTTAATTCTTTGCAGGGTACATGAATCAGTCTTTTCGTAAATTTCCTTTGATTTGTGTTCTTTAAGTGGTGGTACTTGTATGGTCCAAATTTTGTGCACCTATATTAACAACTGGTTAGAAAGATAAATTTGCATCCCATTTTCTGCTGAAACTCCCAGAATAATTATATTTTGATTAACATTCTGTCATATTTTTCTTCTTCTGCTTGTTAAAAGTTATGGGAAGCATAAAACTACCCCCTTTGGAAAAGATTTGTTAAATATGAATTATGAATAAAGTTTTCCTTTGTTCGAATCTCAACCCAAAGTGAATTGCTGAAAGCTCAGACCTTAACCATTCGTTTGATGGACGAAATAAACTAGAAATTTGGACAAATATTAGAATTTTTAAATTGAAATGATCAATTCCCTTGTTTGGATTTGTAATCATATAAATTTAGAATTTCTGTATGGAAATAAAACTTGGAATTTGAAAGTAACCATTCTTAATATGAAATTCCATGTAAATAATTGTCATTTATTATTTTACATTTATTGATTGGACACATTAAATTGTGTACATAAATTTCATTGTAGTTACTACTTATTATTTATAATGACTTAAAATTATAATCTTATTTTAAGGAACCTTACTTCCTTTGCTCTTTTCATATTGTAAATCATGACCCCATTTCTCACAGCTAAACTGGCCTGGCTTTTATTCTCAACACTGCAGGTAAGCTTTCAATCGTTTTGCCTTCGTCTTGTTATAGCCGTTTCTGTTTTAAATTATATGAAGGTACAATATGCTTTGAACACAGGTTGTGCTTCTCCCTGTTTTGGCGGGTGCATTTCTGAATCAGTATTTCCAAGGCCTGGTTAAATTCGTCTCCCCCATGCTGCCACCCATTGCTCTATCAACTGTAGGTATCATTCAGGGAGCTGTCTTGGATGATATTTTTCCCAGAATTTCAAACGAAGAGACTTCAAAGGGTGTTTGGGACATCCTACACCAGGAATTTCATGGCGATAAGCAAGTGAGGTCCATTAAGCTGCAGAGTCTACGCCGTGATTTCGAGTACACGCCGATGAAAGATGATGAAACCCTGTCTGTGTATCTCACTCGGCTTCTTGAACTGGTGAATCAGATGAAAGGGTATGGAGAAGATTTACCCAATGAGCGTTTGGTTCAGAAACTGCTTATAAGTCTAACCAAAGATTTTGACCCTGTTTGCTATATGATCGAGCAAACTAAAGATATTGAAAATATTGAGGTGCAGGAAGTTATTGCTGCATTGAGAGGATTTGCACAGTGCCTTGATAGGCATGCTGAAAATACCATTAAGAAAGCATTCAGTAGCATGAGTGTGAATCCAAAGGCAACTCAGTCAAATCCCTCATTTGGTAACTCTAAATCGAAGAAGAACTGGAAATCGAAGGGAAAGAAATGAGATCCTAAGCCTCATAACTTTACAAATCAAGGTGGCAAATATGATCATGGAGGAAAACCAGATCAGGCTAAGGGAAAATGTAAGCACTGTGATAAACTACACTATGGTGAGTGTTGGTTTAAAGGGAAGCCAAAATGCCATGGTTGCAATCGATTTGGTCACTTCATCAAGGACTGTGATCAATCAAACAAGGCTAGAAAACTTGTAAACTTTGCCAATCAGGTAACAGAACCTGCCACCATGTTTTATGCATGTCATTCTGCTACTATTGGAAGAAATATGAACATATGGAATGTTGACAGTGCATGTAGTAATCATATGACCTCCCATAAATCTTTGCTTATTGATGTTGATAAAAGTGTGAAGTGAAGAGTTAAAATGGGCACTGGAGATTTAGTGCTGTCAATAGGCAAAGGCACCTTAGTTATAGAAATGAAGGGTGTAACTAGATATATTAAAGAGGTTATGATTGTACCCGGATTGGATGAAAATCTGTTGAGTGTAGGACAGATGATAGAACATGGATATTGGCTTGTGTTTGGTGATTACATGGTTGATATATATGGAAATAGACAGAAGACAGATTTGATTGCAAGTGTTCCAATGAAAGGAAATAGATGTTTTCCCTTAAGCCTAGAATATGTCAATCCTCACATGGCTAATAGAGCAACTGTTGAAGAGTCATCTTGGTTGTGGCACAGAAGATATGGACATCTAAACTACATTAGTTTGATGCTTCTGCAAGAGAAGGAAATGATGCTAGGTTTACCTAGACTACAAGTCACAGAACATGTGTGCTCTGGATGTGCTACAAGTAAAGGTCACAAAATTAAATTGTGTACATAAATTTCATTGTAGTTACTACTTATTATTTATAATGACTTAAAATTATAATCTTATTTTAAGGAACCTTACTTCCTTTGCCCTTTTCATATTGTAAATCATGACCCCATTTCTCACAGCTAAACTGGCCTGGCTTTTATTCTCAACACTGCAGGTAAGCTTTCAATCGTTTTGCCTTCGTCTTGTTATAGCCGTTTCTGTTTTAAATTATATGAAGGTACAATATGCTTTGAACACAGGTTGTGCTTCTCCCTGTTTTGGCGGGTGCATTTCTGAATCAGTATTTCCAAGGCCTGGTTAAATTCGTCTCCCCCATGCTGCCACCCATTGCTCTATCAACTGTAGGTATCATTCAGGGAGCTGTCTTGGATGATATTTTTCCCAGAATTTCAAACGAAGAGACTTCAAAGGGTGTTTGGGACATCCTACACCAGGAATTTCATGGCGATAAGCAAGTGAGGTCCATTAAGCTGCAGAGTCTACGCCGTGATTTCGAGTACACGCCGATGAAAGATGATGAAACCCTGTCTGTGTATCTCACTCGGCTTCTTGAACTGGTGAATCAGATGAAAGGGTATGGAGAAGATTTACCCAATGAGCGTTTGGTTCAGAAACTGCTTATAAGTCTAACCAAAGATTTTGACCCTGTTTGCTATATGATCGAGCAAACTAAAGATATTGAAAATATTGAGGTGCAGGAAGTTATTGCTGCATTGAGAGGATTTGCACAGTGCCTTGATAGGCATGCTGAAAATACCATTAAGAAAGCATTCAGTAGCATGAGTGTGAATCCAAAGGCAACTCAGTCAAATCCCTCATTTGGTAACTCTAAATCGAAGAAGAACTGGAAATCGAAGGGAAAGAAATGAGATCCTAAGCCTCATAACTTTACAAATCAAGGTGGCAAATATGATCATGGAGGAAAACCAGATCAGGCTAAGGGAAAATGTAAGCACTGTGATAAACTACACTATGGTGAGTGTTGGTTTAAAGGGAAGCCAAAATGCCATGGTTGCAATCGATTTGGTCACTTCATCAAGGACTGTGATCAATCAAACAAGGCTAGAAAACTTGTAAACTTTGCCAATCAGGTAACAGAACCTGCCACCATGTTTTATGCATGTCATTCTGCTACTATTGGAAGAAATATGAACATATGGAATGTTGACAGTGCATGTAGTAATCATATGACCTCCCATAAATCTTTGCTTATTGATGTTGATAAAAGTGTGAAGTGAAGAGTTAAAATGGGCACTGGAGATTTAGTGCTGTCAATAGGCAAAGGCACCTTAGTTATAGAAATGAAGGGTGTAACTAGATATATTAAAGAGGTTATGATTGTACCCGGATTGGATGAAAATCTGTTGAGTGTAGGACAGATGATAGAACATGGATATTGGCTTGTGTTTGGTGATTACATGGTTGATATATATGGAAATAGACAGAAGACAGATTTGATTGCAAGTGTTCCAATGAAAGGAAATAGATGTTTTCCCTTAAGCCTAGAATATGTCAATCCTCACATGGCTAATAGAGCAACTGTTGAAGAGTCATCTTGGTTGTGGCACAGAAGATATGGACATCTAAACTACATTAGTTTGATGCTTCTGCAAGAGAAGGAAATGATGCTAGGTTTACCTAGACTACAAGTCACAGAACATGTGTGCTCTGGATGTGCTACAAGTAAAGGTCACAAAATTAAATTGTGTACATAAATTTCATTGTAGTTACTACTTATTATTTATAATGACTTAAAATTATAATCTTATTTTAAGGAACCTTACTTCCTTTGCCCTTTTCATATTGTAAATCATGACCCCATTTCTCACAGCTAAACTGGCCTGGCTTTTATTCTCAACACTGCAGGTAAGCTTTCAATCGTTTTGCCTTCGTCTTGTTATAGCCGTTTCTGTTTTAAATTATATGAAGGTACAATATGCTTTGAACACAGGTTGTGCTTCTCCCTGTTTTGGCGGGTGCATTTCTGAATCAGTATTTCCAAGGCCTGGTTAAATTCGTCTCCCCCATGCTGCCACCCATTGCTCTATCAACTGTAGGTATCATTCAGGGAGCTGTCTTGGATGATATTTTTCCCAGAATTTCAAACGAAGAGACTTCAAAGGGTGTTTGGGACATCCTACACCAGGAATTTCATGGCGATAAGCAAGTGAGGTCCATTAAGCTGCAGAGTCTACGCCGTGATTTCGAGTACACGCCGATGAAAGATGATGAAACCCTGTCTGTGTATCTCACTCGGCTTCTTGAACTGGTGAATCAGATGAAAGGGTATGGAGAAGATTTACCCAATGAGCGTTTGGTTCAGAAACTGCTTATAAGTCTAACCAAAGATTTTGACCCTGTTTGCTATATGATCGAGCAAACTAAAGATATTGAAAATATTGAGGTGCAGGAAGTTATTGCTGCATTGAGAGGATTTGCACAGTGCCTTGATAGGCATGCTGAAAATACCATTAAGAAAGCATTCAGTAGCATGAGTGTGAATCCAAAGGCAACTCAGTCAAATCCCTCATTTGGTAACTCTAAATCGAAGAAGAACTGGAAATCGAAGGGAAAGAAATGAGATCCTAAGCCTCATAACTTTACAAATCAAGGTGGCAAATATGATCATGGAGGAAAACCAGATCAGGCTAAGGGAAAATGTAAGCACTGTGATAAACTACACTATGGTGAGTGTTGGTTTAAAGGGAAGCCAAAATGCCATGGTTGCAATCGATTTGGTCACTTCATCAAGGACTGTGATCAATCAAACAAGGCTAGAAAACTTGTAAACTTTGCCAATCAGGTAACAGAACCTGCCACCATGTTTTATGCATGTCATTCTGCTACTATTGGAAGAAATATGAACATATGGAATGTTGACAGTGCATGTAGTAATCATATGACCTCCCATAAATCTTTGCTTATTGATGTTGATAAAAGTGTGAAGTGAAGAGTTAAAATGGGCACTGGAGATTTAGTGCTGTCAATAGGCAAAGGCACCTTAGTTATAGAAATGAAGGGTGTAACTAGATATATTAAAGAGGTTATGATTGTACCCGGATTGGATGAAAATCTGTTGAGTGTAGGACAGATGATAGAACATGGATATTGGCTTGTGTTTGGTGATTACATGGTTGATATATATGGAAATAGACAGAAGACAGATTTGATTGCAAGTGTTCCAATGAAAGGAAATAGATGTTTTCCCTTAAGCCTAGAATATGTCAATCCTCACATGGCTAATAGAGCAACTGTTGAAGAGTCATCTTGGTTGTGGCACAGAAGATATGGACATCTAAACTACATTAGTTTGATGCTTCTGCAAGAGAAGGAAATGATGCTAGGTTTACCTAGACTACAAGTCACAGAACATGTGTGCTCTGGATGTGCTACAAGTAAAGGTCACAAAGAACCATTCAATAAGGAAAAGACTTGGAGAGCACTACAACCTCTAGAATTGGTTCACTCTGATATATGTGGTCCAATGCAGACTACTACTCTGGGAGGAAACAGATTCGTCCTTACTTTCATAGATGATCACATTAAAATGTGTTGGGTGTTCTTTCTACAACACAAGTCACAAGTCTTCAATATTTTAAAACGTTTTAAGTCTATGGTTGAGTTGCAGAGTGGCTATCAAATTAAGAAACTCAGGAGTGATAGGGGTGGAGAATACACATCCCTAGAGTTTTCTAAATTTTGTGAAGACATGGGACTGGAAAGACAATTGACAGTCGTTTACTCTCCACAACAAAACAGAGTTGCAGAGAGGAAGAACCGTACTGTGGTTGAAATGGCTAGGACAATGATGTTTGAAAAGAAGATTCCTCTGAAGCTTTGGGTCGAAGCTATGAACACAACTATGTATTTGCAGAATAGGTGTCCAACACGTGCCTTGAACAACATAACTCCATTTGAGGCATTTAGTGGAAGAAAGCCAGGTGTCAAACATTTGAAGATATTTGGTTCTTTGTGTTTTATTCACATTCCTTCACAGAAAAGGCACAAATTGGAGAAAACTAGTGAGAATGGAGTCTTTGTTGGATATGGTAGCTATGAGAAGGGGTATAGAGTTTTCAATTTGAGAACTCAAAAAGTTGAAGTATCAAGGAGTGTGATATTTGATGAGAAAACAATGTGGGATTGGGAATCAAATGAGGCAATGCAAATTCCTATTCATTGGAGTGATGAAAGAAGCTCAAGGATATCTGAACTTGACTTATAATCAAGTGACACACCTCCATCTATGCAATCTCCTACAAGATCACAAACAACTAGAGATCTGCAAGCATCTGAGGAATCTGGTTCACTTGGTTCTTCAGTTTCAATCTCAAAAACTTATGACCACACTCCACAGAAATGGAAAAGTTTGAGTGATGTATATGCTCAATGTAGGATGAGTATCATAGAACCTGAAGATTTCAATGAAGCTGTCAAAAATGAAGCTTGGAAAAAGGCTATGACATAAGAGATGATGAAGATTGAAAAGAATTCCACTTGGGAATTAGTTGACAGACCAAGCAGCAAACCGGTTGTGGGAGTGAAGTGGATTTATAAAACAAAACTGAACCTTGATGGCTCCATTCAAAAGCACAAGGCAAGGCTTGTAGCCAAGGGGTACACATAGAAACCAGGGATTGATTTCAATGAAACCTTTGCTCCAGTGGCAAGGTTAGATACCATTAGAACACTTATTGCACTAGCTGCACAGAAAGGTTGGAAAATGTGGCAGTTGGATGTTAAATCGGCCTTCCTGAATAGTGTTCTCGAGAAGGAGGTATATGTGGATCAACCTGATGGTTTTGTGATTGAAGGGGATGAAGACAAGGTATATAGGTTGAGAAAAGCCTTTTATGGTCTAAAACAGGCACCAAGGGTCTGGTATGGTGAAATTGACACACATTTGATCAATTGTGGGTTTCACAGAAGCTTAAGTGAAGCAACTCTGTATGTGAAAGCCAAATAAGGTGTTGGGACCCTAATCGTGTCAATCTATGTAGATGACATAGTGTACACAAGGAGTAGTGCAGAAATGATGAAAGAGTTAAAGGCTGAGATGATAAGTAAGTATGAGATGTCGGATTTGGGATTACTTCACCATTTTCTTCGAATGGGAATAACTCAAACTAAAGGGAGTCATTTTATACACCAGAAGAAGTATGCCTTGACCCTTTTGGATAAATTTGGGCTCAAAGACTGCAAACCAGTGAGCACACCATTGGTTGCAACTGACAGATTGAGAAGTGATGATAATTGTGAACCTGTAGATGAGAGTTTATACAGGAAAATTGTTGGGAGTTTGTTGTATTTGACAGCAATTAGGCCAGATATCATGTACTCTGCTAGTTTGCTTGCACAATTCATGCATAAACCTTCCAAGAAGCACTATGGAGCTGCTAAAAGTGTTCTAAGGTACATCCAGGGGATAATTGATTTTGGGATTGAGTATATGGCTGGAAAGTCTGCATTATTGATTGGCTACTGTGATAGTGACTGGAGTGGCTTTGAGGAAGACATGAAAAGCACCTCAAGGTATGCTTTTTCATTACGAAGTGGGGCATTCTCATGGGCTTCAGTGAAGCAGCACAGTGTGGCACTTTCAACTGCAGAATCTGAGTATGTCAGTGCAGCTGAAGCAACCACACATGCCATTTGGCTTAGGTTTGTGCTCGAGGACTTTAGAGAGGAGCAAGCTGCTGCAACTCCTATATTATGTGATAATACTTCAGCCATCGCCATGTCCAAGAACCCTGTATTTCACCAGAGAACCAAACATATTGGCAGAAAGTTTCACTTCATCAGAGATGCAATTCAAGAAGGAGTGGTTGATCTGTTTTACTGCAAAAGTGAAGAACATATTGCATATATCTTCACTAAGGCTCTTCCCAAAGACATATTCAACTATCTGAGAAGTCTACTTGGTGTGAAATCAGCTAGCAATTTAGAAGGGGGTGTTGAAAAGTAAATTGCTTGCTAATTTCCTGTTAGTAAACAAATTACTTAGTAACTTTTCTGTTTGTCATTTTGTGAAACTGTTTTCTGTTGGGATAACTTGAGCTCATATGCCAAGTGTAGGGTCTAGATCAGTTTTCATTTCAATGGCTCACATGCCTTGTAATTGTCATGTGTCATGATCACAATGGCTTATGTAATGATGATTGATGTAATGGGTGGAAGATATATGAATATGAAGAATCAGGCTGCAACAGTTAGTTGCGGCACCTGGAAATATTCCTTTTGCTTTTGTTCTTCTAGATTTCGATTCTCTTTCTCTTCAGTTTTCTTCCCCTTTCCCCCTTTTGAAATCCAAAATCTAATCAGAGTAATGGAAGCTTACTCAAATCTCAACAGTCAGCACTTCCGAAATCGTCTAAGTGCAGTACCATATGTTGTTGCCAGCGTTTGTCTTTCAATCTTGGGTAGTGCCGTGGTAGGATTCTGGAGACAGACCGTGCCAACCCAGAAGCAAGATTGAAATGTCTTGTAAAATCTTTAGACGAGCAGTACAAACTTCAATCCTTCTGTTATCGTATAAGCTGGTATTTGTCAGAATTTCTTTTCGTACGTTTTAGTTGCGGAACGGTTGGATTTGCACTTTCTGGTGCTGCTCTCTGAATAAGTTGAACTATGTATAGACTTTGCCTTCCAATGTGAATCCTTTGATTTTCGCTCTAGATTTTAACTTAATGTTTCACATATTTGTTCATGTATCAAAAGTCCTCTAATATGCTATGATTTCAAAGATAATAGCAAGCCAAAATTGCAAAACATCTTCATCTATTATGGCTTGCTCTGATTACCAGTTCGTTTTCAATTTTATTTTTTTGTTATATATAGAGGGGAAATATGAAGGATAAAGGAGGGATGAGCAAAGATGGAGGAATGACGGCGGGAGGTTAGCTAGGAAAGAGTAAACAAAATGAAAATTGAAATCTATAATCAATTTCTAGTAGGTTTTGTTTTTATTTCTTATCCTACGTCCAGTCAACCATTTCGGTTCTTTATTTTTTCATATATATCTATCTCGGACAAGAAAAATTTCAAATAGTCAAATCTAAAAGGAAGATTGAACTAGGAAACAAGAGAGCATGTACACTATTTTAATCAATTGGCCTAATTTACATATACAAATCCAATTCGTTGGTCTTATATTTCAATTTAAATCCCTAATCCCTAATCCCCAAATCCCCAAATCATTTCCACCAATTTTCATTCGAATAAGTTCGTTTATTGTTTACTTATCCGAGAGATGTCTGATTTATGAATTTTTCATTCGGATTGGCAGCCCTTGTAGTTGCTTATGCCTGTCCTCTAAGGATTTCTTCCAAATATTTAGATATGTGGTCTGCATTTTGAGTCCTACTACACATCAATGCATTTTAAGTTGCTTAGATATTCCACTTGTTAGATATTTGTGGATTCTTGACCACACATTCAACAGTTAAATTCAGTAATATATGTTGTACATGAATTTCTACATAGGTTAGATAAAAGGAAGACTCGAAAACTAGAAAACGAGGGATCTCTTTTGTTTTCATCTATCGCACATTGGCATATGTAGAATTGATTTGTAGCTTTCAGCTCCTGCATATGGTAGTAAGCATTAAGCAGTCAAAAGAAAAAGCTGTAAGTATATTTTCCATGCAACTGCTTATGCTTATTCAAGTTGGTTTTCCTTCTATAAGGCTGAATCATATGGCCTTGCTGCAATAAACTATTGACCATATGCTTTAACTTTTCCATCACAATTTGTGGTAGTTGTTAGGGTTTCTACGGAGGTCAAAAAAGATGTGGAGCCTAGTGCTGGAAATGTCCTTTGGTAGGGAAGTATGTGGGATGCGATTCGTTTTCCTAGCTAAGGCATACAAAAAGAGGACTCGTTGCATTCGATATGAGGATGTAAATAAATGTCACATATCGGAAGTTCACTAATCTTGCAAAGGCTGATAAGAAGTTAGTAAATTTGTCATACTGCCAATTGATTTATGCTAGAACTTTAATTAGGGTATCAGAGCAGCTTGACTCACGTGTTAGATTTGAAAATTCATTACACATGAGAAAAGTGTGAAGAAATGTTTCCTATCGGAAGTTTACCAAACCCTCTATTGTCAATTTATTTTATGATGAAGCTTCAACTTGTTTCATTCAGGTCCAGCAAAATTGTTCGTGTAACTCGAGTGCAAAGAGCCCCCCGTGTATGTCTCGTGGGCGTTTTGATACTGAAACATAACAAAACGAAAAAGAGGCAATACTAATTAGTAAAAGAAGATTAACTTACACGAAATAAGTTTATAGTTGCGTGGTGTCTTAATTCAACATTACATTGCATTACATTATTGATCCAAGCCTTGTCAATGTCAATGCATGATGGACAAACCTGTCACAGTTAATGAGCAGTATTGCTTCTGATCTAGTCAAGCTAAATTTCTTTAATTCAAACAAGAAATATAGATCGTCATCGTGATATTGCGTAGTCAAACTCTCTAGAATTCTTATCCGCACTACTTTAATGTTAAGATTCAACTTTTTTCATTCAGGTCCAGCAAAATTGTTCATGTAACTCGATTGCAAAGAGCCCCCTGTGTATGTCTCATGGGCGTTTTGATACTGAAACATAACAAAACAAAAAAGAGGCAATATTGATTAGTAGAAGAAGATTAACGTACAAGAAATAAGTTTATAGTTGTGTGACGTCTTAATTCAATATTACATTGCATTACATTATTGATCCAAGCCTTGTCAATGTCTATTGATAGGATTTTTACCACCTACAAAAGTAGAGATAAAAACACACAAAATACTTGCAAGAGAACAAGGTTGTTGTAGTATAAACGGCTCAAGAAAGGTCGTTTTCCGCTGGGATTATTTAAAACAATTAATGCTAAACCAAAATCTTAATCAATTACTGAGAAACAAAGATTGGAAAAGGGTGATTTAATGACCTGAATTAAGGAAAACGAAATTAATTAAAAAGGCTAATTAAAATTTGCAATTTTTAGAGAAAGCAAAAGGAAACAATTTTTTAGAATTCAAGTGAGAAAATACTAGGGTTCCGCCGTCACCCTAACAATCCTATGTAACTCTCCTAATTCCTTATGACTTATACATGCATATTTGAAGGTTTGGTTTTCCTAAAGTATGCCCTACTTGGGACCCCAACATAGAACGTATATCTAACATGCAACCCGTCCGTGGCGTCCAGATCGAATATAAACACGCAAGACTCATTAAGTTTTGTGAAAACCTTTTGAAAAACCATATAACTCCTAAGGCGTGTTGTCCATCCTAAGTAGTTACACATGTTAACCACAAGAAGCTTTAGCCAATTTTAGGGACAACCCTCCGCCAAAATTGCATCAAATTACTTTTCTAAATATCCTAATGGTCGCGAATCACTAAGACAAATAGATAGTTTAAAGCACAGTGATTAACAATCCAAAACTTGCATGCATAAATTCATAAGAAAATTAAAAAGAGACTACATATTCGTGCTAGGGATCATGGCCTCACCCTAGCAAAGGAAAATTAGTTACGCATATTCATAATTAAAATCAACATAAATATATTAAATCTAAAAAAGAGTGAAAACACCTTGAAAATAGAAGTTCACAAAGCCTTTGAGAACCCTTGCAATCCTTAGCTCCCAAAGTTGTCAAAAAAATAAAAGTCCCCCTAAAATAAGCACGGCCAAGCAATATATAATTGCTAAGCCTTTCCAAAAACCCTAGAACCCTAGGTATCTTATTCAAACTAGGAAACTAATTAAATAATAATAAAATATCTTAGACCTAATTAAACTAGGAAAATCTGCACCTAAACTGTTCAGTCACGTTTTGGACCTAATTCAACTCCAAAACTGGCCCAAAATAGCTGGATTTAAGGCTTGAACTATTCTGAACACTTCTCTAGAAGGCCACGAACCCATCAGAGGTCATCTTGGGCTCCAAAAACGCAGTTTAAGCCCAGAAACGTCATTAAACTGCAACACACACTACTTCTTCAATAAATCGCCAGAAAATAACCGCCTGGTAGAAAAATCCCAAATTTTGACACGAATAAGCCAAGAGACACACGAACATCCACCAATTTGAATCACTCCAAAATTCGTCCGTTTGATCATGTTTTGCTCCAGAGAAAGTCGAATGTCCTATATTGGAAATATAAAGCAAAGTATCAAAATTCTACCAAAATAATCACCAAATTATACTAAGAATAGGGTAAAATATATAATATAATATTGACTCATCAAAATACCCCCAAAATTAGTTTTTTGCTTGTCCTCAAGCAAAACAAAACTCAAAAACAAAAATAAAAACTAACAAACCTAAGAACTTAAACAAAAATAAACTAAAACAAAAATAAACTAAAACAAAATTTCCACCTTCAAGTTGCAATCCATATAAAACGTTAAAAATTAGAACATCTTTTCAAAAGTTCCAACTAATCCCACTACAGAGTCTAAGCCATTTAGAATCAATTAGAAAAGAATTCATGAACTTCCTTTGGTGTAAAGTGAACCAACATGGTTAAGGAGACTCGACTAAAACTCTTACCTCTTGTCCTTTTATTTCAACACTTCACATACTCTCATATATTTTTTCTTCTTTTCGATTTTTTTTTTGTTTTTTTCAGTAATAGTAGTGGTCGTGTAATGCTAGTTCTCTTAGAACCAACTAACCACCCTGCCCCATGCCAAGACTTTACTGTTTGACGCGAGAATCACTGCTGATTAGGCAGGACTGACCCGGTTACTAAGTAAAGTCTCGGGTGGAACAATTATTACTTTATAACAATAACTAACTTTACTTGAAACAAAAATTAAAATCAACTTAGACTAAAAGTAAGTATTTCAATCTCACTCCCCACAAACCATGTTGATGTGAATGTGCAAATTTGTCCAAGTATAACTCATGAATTAGTGTCTAAGCAACGATAAATGGAAAATACTCTATTGTGGGACTAATCTTTACCATGTCCATTTGTTCTAACGTTTAAAATAAACTGTGGATATTAACTTAAAAAGAATGAAAAGTTTTATTTGACTCAAAAATTGAAAACCTAAAATTTTATTTCCCACCCCCAAACTTAAATCATACATTGTCCTCAAGGTGTGGAAAAATAAAAGAAAGAAACAACCGTAAGCTACTAAAGCGTAAAAAGAAAATAAAATAAAACAATAAAATAACAAAAGTAGAAGAAACAAACATAAAATTCAAGAAAACTAGTAACAAAACCAAGAATGAAAATAAGAAATGGACACACCTGGGGTGGAAATAGAATCCAGTGGGCAGGACAAAATGTGAGCCTGGAAGGGATGAAACACGGACCAATTGAATATCAGTTGGGTATGAAACCCAACCCGCAAAGCTACGGCCCAAAAAGGAGAGACCCTACTCTGATGGCCCACGCGAACCCATGTGCGCGGCACATGCACAACCAAAACCCTAGCAGCAGCTTTGGAAAACATTGGATGCTCTTTCCTCGAGCCCAGAGCCGAACGGCACGGGGAATGCCAGCGGTAGACACGTGGCAAGCATCAGTGCGTATTGTGAAAGCTTTGAATACCCTAGATGTCTCTCATTTCTGAAAACACCCGTCTCGCATTCTTTCAAAACATCCCTCTATAAACAGAAAAAACTCTTCATCTCTCTTCTGCGCATCTCTCGGCAATGGAGAACCATAGCTGCTCCTCATCTCAGTTTAACAGCACTGTCGTACCGTGCCCTCTCGCAACCGCGCACAACCTAGCATTTATCCTTGAGCTCGGGTCTATTCACGGAGTTCATCTCGCTAGAGCTCGGCAACAAAATCCCAAATCCCGAAGGTAAAAATATCTCTCCTGGTTGCAATTGCGTTCCACTGGGTTTAATTTCATTGAAAAATCAAATGCATGTTGTTGTTGCGAGAGTATACGGATCTACAACATGAGAAATGTACCCAAACTTCGACTCGGATGCTGGTTGTGCATGTTTAAGATCTGTTAAGTTGTATGGAGAGTCACGGTTTGGATTTGAAATTGGTGTCAGGTGCACAAGGAGCAGGCGTCATCGCAGTCCAACACAATGGAAAAAGGTGCAACCCTCACGGATCTGAGCATGAGAAAGGTATAAACCCATGTAGTAAATTGGTAACCCCAAATGGTCAAAGGATAATGGAATGGTCCTGCATATTGTTAAATGTCTGTTCCTTGGTGTGTGTAGGACACTCGGAACCGCGAACAATCTGGGAGAGAGACTGCTCGAGAGTCAAGTGCCTGTGCCGCAACAGGTATAAAACCCTTCCCTCTGTTCTTATTTTGCTTGGCATATATGGCTTCAACGCATTTCGAGAACTGAAAACTGGGACTTGTAAAGGCTAAAAGCAAGAAAAAAAAAATGTTAATATGGATGTTCATGATGAGATCGGACTGTGAACACCTTTCCCTGCCCTCCGTCAAAATTGCATCAAATTACTTTTCTAAATATTCTAATGGTCGCGAATCACTAAGACAAATAGGTAGTTTAAAGCACAGTGATTAACAATCCAAAACTTGCATGCATAAATTCATAAGAAAATTAGAAAGAGACTACATATTTGTGCTAGGGATCATGGCCTCACCCTAGCAAAGAAAAATTAGTTACGCATATTCATAATTAAAATCAACATAATTATATTAAATCTGAAAAAAGTGAAAACACCTTGAAAGTAGAAGTTCACAAAGCCTTTGAGAACCCTTGCAATCCTTAGCTCCCAAAGTTGTCAAAAAAAATAAAAGTCGCCCTAAAATAAGCACGGCCAAGCAATATATAATTGCTAAGCCTTTCCAAAAACCCTAGAACCCCAGGTATCTTATTCAAACTAGGAAACTAATTAAATAATAATAAAATATCTTAGACCTAATTAAACTAGGAAAATCTGCACCTAAACTGTTCAGTCACGTTTTGGAACTAATTCAGCTCCAAAACTGGCCCAAAATAGCTGGATTTAAGGCTTGAACTATTCTGAACACTTCTCCAGAAGGCCACGAACCCATCATAGGTCATCTTGGGCTCCAAAAACGCAGTTTAAGCCCAGAAACGTCATTAAATTGCAACGCGCACTGCTTCTTCAATAAATCGCCAGAAAATAACCGCCTGGTAGAAAAATCCCAACTTTTGACACGAACAAGCCAAGAGACACACGAACGTCCTCCAATTTGAATCACTCCAAAATTCGTCCGTTTGATCATGTTTTGCTCCAGAGAAAGTCGAATGTCTTATATTGGAAATATAAAGTATCAAAATTTTACCAAAATAATCACCAAATTATACTAAGAATAGGGTAAAATATATAATATAATATTGACTCATCATCTATGCATGCAGGATAAACCTGTCACAGTTGATGAGCTGTTTTTCTCTGATCTAGTCAACGTAATTTCCTTAATTCAAACAAGAAATAAAGACCGTCGTCGTAAAATTGCCTAGTTAAACTCTCTAGAATTCTTATCCGCAATACTTTAATGTGAGTGAAGATTCAACGTTTTTCCAATTGAAGTCCAGCAAAATTGTTCGTGTAACTCGAGTGCAAAGAGCCCCCCGTGTATGTCTCTTGGGCGTTTTGATACTGAAACATAACAAAACGAAAAAGAGGCAATACTGATTAGTAGAAGTAGATTAACTTACACGAAATAAGTTTATAGTTGCGTGATGTCTTTATTCAACATTACATTGCACTACATTATTGATCCAAGCTTTGTCAATGTCTATGCATGCTGGACAAACCTATCACAGTTGATGAGCAGTATTGCTTCTGATCTAGTCAATGTAATTTCTTTAATTCAAACAAGAAATATAGACCATCATCGTAATATTGCGTAGTCAAACTCTCTAGAATTCTTATCCGCACTACATTAATGTGAAGATTCAACTTTTTTCATTCAGGTCCAGCAAAATTGTTTGTGTAACTCGAGTGCAAAGAGCCCCCATGTATGTCTCTTGGGCGTTTTGATACTGAAACATAACAAAACAAAAAAGAGGCAATTTTGATTAGTAGAAGAAGATTAACTTGCACGAAATAAGTGTATAGTTGCGCTGACGCCTTAATTCAACATTACATTGCATTACATTATTGATCCAAGCCTTGTCAATGTCAATGCATGGTGGACAAACCTGTCACAATTGATGAGTAGTATTGCTTCTGATCTAGTCAAGCTAAATTTCTTTAATTCAAACAAGAAATATAGACCGTTATCGTGATATTGCATGGTCAAACTCTCTAGAATTCTTATCCGCACTACTTTAATCTGAAGATTCAACTTTTTTTCATTGAAGTCCAGCAAAATTGTTTGTGTAACTCGAGTGCAAAAAGCCCCCGTGTATGTCTGTTGGGCATTTTGATACTGAAACATAACAAAACGAAAAAGAGGCAAGACTGATTAGTAAAAGAAGATTAACTTACACGAAATAAGTGTATAGTTGCGTGACATCTTAATTCAACGTTACATTTCATTATATTATTGATCCAAGCCTTGTCAATGTCTATGCATGCTGGACAAACCTGTCACAGTTGATGAGCAGTATTGCTTCTGGTCTAGTCAAGCTAAATTTCTTTAATTAAAACAAGAAATATAGACCGTCATTGTGATATTGCGTAGTCAAACTCTATGCATGCTGGACAAACCTGTCACGGTTGATGAGCAGTATTGCTTCTGATCTAGTCAAGCTAAATTTCTTTAATTAAAACAAGAAATATAGACCGTCATTGTGCTATTGCGTAGTCAAACTCTATGCATGCTGGACAAACCTGACACAGTTGATGAGCAGTATTGCTTCTGATCTAGTCAAGCTAAATTTCTTTAATTAAAACAGGAAATATAGACCGTCATCGTGATATTGCGTAGGCAAACAAGAAATACAAACCAACCTTTTGATCATCCGTCGTCGTAGCACCTACACATCCACACACCCACACAGAGCCACACACACACACCCGCACACATAGTATTGTACACAGTATATATACCATTACCAGAGCCTATCTAAAACACCCATTACTTACAGCGTACGCAAAAGCTAAATATGGAAGAAAAGGCATTTGCAGGGAAGATCTTGTACGGTGGTTCTCTTCCTGTTCCTAGTGTTCAAGAATTAGTACAGAAGCCAATACTCACAATCCCACCCAGATACATACAGCCTCTTCATCAAGAGATCATCAGTTCTGATCCTCATGCTCATCAAATACCATCCATTGACATGCAGAAATTGCTTTCCCAAGAATCAACCATTTCTGAATCTGAACTAGCCAGGCTCCATTTTGCTTGCCAAGAGTGGGGTTTCTTTCAGGTAATTAAATTCATGGCTTCGACCTTTTGGTTATTTAAGGACCCTTTTTACGGATAAAACCATTTTAGGTATCAATCGAATGGGCTTATCTGAAAAATATTGAGGTTTCATAACAAAATCAAGTGGCAATATGGAGTGTAGCTCAGCTACTATAAGAACATGTAAAGTCTCTTCTCTCCAATTTGGGATTCATACTGTCAACACCTTTACTCATATGTGGTGAGTTTTTTAACCTAACACATAGACAACACAAATTGGATAACGTGAAGTACATGTGGCCATTAGACTTTACTTGTGAGACCGCCCCCTGTTCAGGTGAAGTATGGTGCAAACAGATAACACGATGTGGAAGCCTAGACATCAAGCTATAAATTAGGTTGCTACAAAATATATTTTAGTTTTTTGTTGTTCTTTTCCTTGGTTGACTTGGCTACTTTCTAGGCCTAACCTATGGCTTTTTTTTCACCTTGCCTGCATACTAAATTTTAGAATTTGCTATTTCGTAGGTTTTTTGGCCATAGTATTCACTCTACATATTTTTACAGTTGGTAAACCATGGTGTGAGCTCTTCCTTGTTGGAGAAAATGAAGACAGAAACTCAAGAGTTCTTCAACCTACCTATGGAAGAGAAGAAAAAGTTTTCGCAACAGCCAGGAGACGTTGAAGGTTTTGGACAAAACTTTGTAGTTTCTGAAGACCAAAAACTCGATTGGGCTGACACTTTCGTGTTGATCACCCTTCCTGTCCAACTGAGGAGGCCTCACCTACTCCCAAAACTCCCTTCTCCTTTCAGGTCCTCTCGTGATTCCAAATAAATATGTTTGTCTATGATTTTGGGGATATTTGGAAATATAACCAAAATTTAGACCACATGAAGAATTATAACCAGCATTTTAATTTTATGATAATTATAACCAAAAGTTAATGTAAAAGTACTAATATATCCTTAATGTTAGGGTTTCTCACAACAACCAAAACCCAACTTATAATATTGCAGATTTGAACATAGATGGAGATTCAAACTACCTTAAGATGTCTACGATCTTTAACTATACCTTTAGATATTTGCAACCTTTAAACCAGAATGAAAGCATGAATTAAAACAGCTTCCATGGAAAATGTAAAATGAGTAAAACATAAATTAAGACCAAATAAATATACCACGGAAAATCCTCCAGGGGCCAGTATGAAGTACTTCATTTTTTTTCGAGCATAACTCTCAATGTGATGAGGAGGGAAATCGTCCTCCACCTGTAGTCCTTGCCTCCCTACTGCTTATGGAATCAAATTTTGTATGGCCACCAAAATCTCTAATTCTTCCAAAGGCATAGAAAGGATACGGCAAAAATGTTGCTGGCTTTGCTTTTTGAGTCATGCTTTCATTGTGCAGAAATCTGGAAGGTTGCAGGAAGTAGTTCAAAAGTTGCAGATAATAACGAAAACAAAAGCGATAGAGATTAATTCCTCATTATAAGGTTGTTTAAAGGTTGTGTTTTGGTTGTTGTGAGAAAACTAATGTTAAGGGTATATTAGTACTTTTACGTCAAATTTTGGTTATAATTATCATAAAATTAAAACTGTGGTTATAACTCTATATTGAGTCTAAAATTTAGTTATTTTTCCAAATTTCCCATGATTTTGTGCAATATGAACGTGAATGCACGAATATATCGAAGAGTAATGTTATTTGGTAAAAGAAAAAAAAAATTGCCCATCATTTTTTGTGTGTGATAGAAGACTAAATAGTCTTTTCATCATCTTTTGGTTGCCAAACAGGGTTTTATTAATAGGTAGTTTAGATATAAATTATTTGCACATAAATAGTGCTACAAATACGTACAAAAATATTCTAGCAATTAGTTTACCTATTTACAAATTGATGATGAGCAAGTAACTTATTTTCAAAGGTAAATTATTTACATGCATTATTAAAAATATTGAGCAATAGTGATATGCAATTGGCCCTTTGCCACAATAGTGGAAATGAATTAAGCTCTTACATGACAGTGTGGGTTCGAACCTTATTGGTGGCTAATCTAACAAAATCTATTTTTTAATAAAAAAAATGCAACAATAATATGTATTGTCAAATAATTAATTTATATTTTTATTTCACCAATAGAAAAAATAACAACCCTTTATTATGTAGGTAGTTTATTTTGCATGCATATAGGGCACATTTTATTAGTATAAGATATATGTACAATTAATAAGTAAATTAAGTTTGAATCAAACAATATTTCTTTATTTTGTACGTAAATTATTTTGCATAGGGTTTTTTTTTATTAACATCCCATATTTTGTTGACTACACCCCACATAATGATTTAATATTAAATTGCTAATAAAATGACTATTTAAGCCCTAAAATGTTCTAAAAATTAAAAAGAAGATTCTAAATACACCCCAAGTTCTTTCTTTGAGTCATGCCTAAAATTTACTTCTATGCTCTCACATAAGCAATATGACTATTTTTCTAGAAATGAATGAACAGGTTTTCCGTAAAAGTTTGAAAACTCAATGTGAAACTCCATCACTTCAATATATATACATACAACTGCAAGACTTAAACCCTTTTGCCCTCGAGTCAGTTTGTCTTTGCTTTAATGAAAACCTATTTCGACTACAAGAAAGATTGAAGAATTATATATGTTACGGATATGAAAGTTGAAAAGAAAACTGGAGGAAACAAGTTTGTGAAGACGAATAAGCGTGTTTGATGCGGGGTGTATGTGAGGAGTTTAGGGTGTGAGGGTAGCTTGGGAAAGAATGTGAGGTGTGTTAAGATATTTTTTAATTTAAAAAAGTAGATGTGAGATGTTTTAAGTACGTGGGGTGTAATCAACAAAATATGGGATGCCAATAAAACAATCTTTTTGCATATATTGTAACATATTTTTGGCACAATTTATCATTGTAAGAAATATTCAATTGGCCCTTTACCACAATGGTGGAAAGGAATAGGACCCTTACATGACTGTGTGGGTTCAAATCTCTAACCTAACAAAATCTATTTTCGTCAACGAAAAAAAACAACAACAATAATATGTATTGTCAAATAATTAATTTTTATTTTTATTTAAACTATAGGTAAATTAGTTTTTAATAAAAAATAACAACCCTTTTTATGTAGGTAGTTTATTTTGCATGCATATATGGCACATTTTATTAGTATATGATATATGTACAATTAATAAGTAAATTAATTTTGAATCAAAACAATATTGCTTTATTTTGTACGTAAATTATTTTGCATATATTGTAACATATTTTAGGCACAATTTATCATTGTAAGATATATGTACAAATAATTCACCTATATTTTTATAATGCAGAGAGACATTAGAAACTTACTCATTGGAACTGAAAAACCTAGCCATGACTATCCTATCACAAATGGAAAAAGCTTTGCAGATGGAAACCAATGAAGCGACCAACATATTCGAAGGTGCAATGCAAGCGATGAGGGTGAACTATTACCCTCCGTGTCCTCAGCCGGGGAAGGTCGTCGGTCTGACCCCTCACTCTGATGCTGGAGCTCTCACCATCCTCCTACAAGCCAATGAAATGGATGGCCTCCAAGTAAAGAAAGATGGGATTTGGGTTCCTGTGAAGCCACTACCAGATGCCTTTATTGTGAATATTGGAGATGTTCTAGAGGTAATGGTTTTCACTGATAACTTTAACCTTTTGAATATTATCTTGCTCGATACGTAGATGAAAACGTTATCCAACTGTCATTTTCATACCATTGACCATCAGGTGATCAATTCTTTTTCAGCTACATATAGTTCATATTCAAAATTAATTTACACCGTAACGTAGAAAAATATCTGGTAAAAAAGAATTTTACTTCAACATTACTCAATACCAATTTTGTAAGTGTATATTATAAAGAGTGTAGTGTTGCGAACAAGAGTTAGTTGAGTTGGTAAGAATCGTTCTCTTTGCTAGACCAAGGCTTAAGTTTGAGTCTCACTGCTGGCAATCCCTCTTGGTGAGTGATTTGTAAAAACAACAAAAAAAGGGCTAAAGCCCCCTTTGTAAGTCTTCAAAGAGGCATGTGGTCTGGAATGGGTAGTCTCCCCTCGCTCTAAACTTTTTGTTACCGAAAAAAAAGAGTGTAGTATTATCTATGTCATGTTTACTGACTATATTGTTAAGCATGTAAATCTTTCACACATAGCTTAATCTTCAATAACTTTTTACTGCGTGAGTGCGTCCTATATTTTGTGAGAGATGTTTTGAACAATTATTTCAAACAAAAGCTTGATCCTTAATAATTTATACCTATTGCAGCTGTTACCTTTTATTTTTTGTGTTTAAATATATGCATGTATGCGTGGCAGATTATAACAAATGGGACGTATCGTAGCATTGAACATCGTGCAACTGTGAACTCTGAAAAAGAAAGGCTCTCAATCGCCACATTTTACAACCCCGGAGCTGATGGTGAAATCTGCCCGGCCCCGAGCTTGATCACTGAGCAAACACCTGCAGCCTTTAAAAGGGTGAGTGTTAAAGAATATTTCGATGCATTTTTTCAACGCAAGCTTCATGGAAAGTCTTTTCTTGACGAATTGAGGATTAAGTAATGACGTTAAGCAGTAAAGAGATCACTCTGAAGAGAATAAAAAGGTTTATGTACATTTCTGAAGAGAATAAAAAGGTGTATGTTGTAAAATTAATATTGCCCGAATGATGTCTTAATTGTCAGAAATTATCATCTAATAATAAGTTTGGACACCATTCTCTGGTTGTTATCAGAGACAAATCTGAAGTAATGTTAGGGAGATTACAGTTTTGTATCATATTAATGTATCATCTTATGTGACAAGTGATGCATACAACCAATATCCAATGAGATAAATTAATTAATAGGCATGACATGTAGACATCACTTATCACATTAAATGATACACTAATGGTTAAAAAATGCGGTCTCTCAAAAAAATTTCGACAAACTATAGTTATATTTTCTTTTACATTTCTTGGATATGATGCTTAATTTATTAAGAAAACTAACGAAAAGTCCAAAAAAAGCTTTAGTTTTAACGAAAATTGACAAATAAAGGTGTAGTGAGTAGTACACAGTAAGGTAAAAATATGGTTTTTCGTTAAAAGTGAACAGTATCGAGAGTGTTTTACTAAAACTCCCTAATTTATTTGACAAACTCATAGTTGAAAAGTTTAACAGTGAGTGCATCAGAATTAATTTATTGCTTAAACATCCCAAATTTTAAAGGGAGTTTTAACGAAAAACTCATGGTACTGTTTACTTTAACGAAAAGTTTTCGGTACTGTTCAATTTAACGAAAAACCATATTTTTACTCTAAAAAGTCAATCCTGATACTATTAACTTACAATACTTTTTTGTCATTTTCGTTAAAACTCAGTTTTCAAGCTATTTTCATTAGTTTTCCTAATTTTAAAAGAACATGAAATTATTACATATTCCATCACTTTATAACACTTATCACGTGACCTAAGACTAACACTATTATGTAACCAAGTTCCCAAAAATATCCTCGTTACACTCAAGTTTCTGCACTCAAGCTAGTTCAGTGATTCCACGTCTCTATCCAATTGAAGGTTTTAAATTCTATGACCAAATCGTTTACGCTACAAAGTAATATGCTCTACGGTACCACTTGGTATGTAGACGGAATGGAATGGAGGTTCCATGCTACGTTTGGTGTACGTTCAAGCCGGAATGGAATGAAGGATCAAATGACAATCGTACCCATCCACTCTGACGAGTTCGACCTTACATGAGCCACCACCGACGAGTTCAACGTCATCCCTCACATCTTCCGCCTAATCCTTGTCGTCCCATCCCTCGAGCGACGACGTCGGCCACGTTCTACAAGTGGGTTGTCTTGAGGGTTTAGCGGCGGAGGGCGACAGTCTCATCGTGGGACTAGTAGGGAGGAGGGAGGCGACATAAAGAAGGTGGGGTTGGGTTCAGATTAGTTTACTAGGTTGGGTTAGCCTGGGTTGCTGGGTTTGGGGTGGAGGAGGAAAAGGCTACAGGAGAGAGGGAGGCTATGGGAGGGAGAGGGTAGGTAGTGAAATTAATGAAAAAAAGAGGGGTATTATTGTCCAAAAAGTTACAATTTTGTTTTCCATGGGCTGGAACAAGTCATTCCAGGGGGAGGGTGGCACAAAAAATTGACTAAAATCCGTTTCACGGGACAACGCGTCCCAGGAAAACTGGCGCACCAAATGTGGAACGAGTGCGTCCCGTCCTACCGCCTTCCATCCCATCTCATGTACCAAACGGTACCTAATGGATTACACCAATACTGTCACCTCACCACTTGTCACGCAACGGATTTGGCCCAAACTAAATCACCTCACCTCAAGTAGTATGCTTAATGGATTACACTAGTACTATCACCTCATCACATGTCATGCAACAGATTTGACCCAAATTAAATTCGAGCAGATGACACTTCATTTTACTTTTAAGAGCAAAAACTAATACTTCCCGTTCTCCCAAACTGAAATAAACAATTTATTACCATTTCCTACAAATTACCTGAAAATGAAATTACAAAGGTTCCAAAATCCAGAATAAAGGTAGAAAACATCTAATGTGCACAATGTTGTCAAAATAGCTACAAAACATCTAATGTTTTCAAAAATGAACAAAAATCTTGTACAGCTCTTCAAATATACACCAAAACATGTGTCAACTTCTCACCCAAGCTGCTGAAACGAAGGGAAAAAGGGTGAGTTGCAAAGCTCAGTAAGCGACATTATCTTAAATGAATTATTCGAATGCATAGTCAAAGGAGATGGATTCAAGAGCTGCAATAGAATGGACACAAGAATCCAATGAATTAATAACAATACAAATAGCTTCTGTAATTCCTCATCAGTTGGTTACATGGCTTATCCAACTGATCATAGGTCCAGACTCCTTCACAAAGAAGGCATAAATACTATGATTCAGACGAACTGAATCAACCACAAGTTCAAATGTTATTCGACGTACGACAACAAACGCCTTGAACAATGAAAAAAAAGGCAATGATATCTGAGTGAATAATCAAAAGAGGTTCAAATGACAAAAAAGACAACTGAAAACTGAATCAAAGCTCAATAACAATATAGCATAGAGATTAAGAAATATGGAAGCAAAGCAAACAAGACAAAGAAACTTACTTGATTCACTATGTTCCGAACTACGAAATCGAGCAACTAACACTTACACTAGGTTTCTCTCAAACTCCAATCTCTGAGTTGTGGTTCTGTAATAAGCAAAAATGGGTTGAGAGAAGAAAAATGTGTTAATAACAAGGAGACAACTTTCTTTAAGCAGGTGGTGGAAGGTTACTTCAGCTGTGGTTTTGCTTGCCAAGAAATGGCTGCTTACTTCGCTTTGAGCAAAGTGAAAACTTGTTATGCCCCAACTTGCGAATAAGAACTATTTACGAATTAAGAAGTGAGCCATATATGATATATCTTAGCTATAAAATATTGATAATTAACCATAATATGAAAGAGGAAATATCATCTTTACCATTTTAAACCAATCCCTTTCCCTTTCTTCCACCGTTTGACCCATTTCAAAAGTTAAAATTCCATATTAAAAATTCATGCAGGTTTTGGTTTTTAAGTTTGGGTTTTGGTTTTTAATATTCTTGCTTAAAGGTTAAAACTTTGCATGAATTTTTTTGTGGTCAACGGGTATTTTAGCTTCATAGTATATGAATTTGTGCTAATTTAACTCTTGGATTGTTAACCATATATTGTTTATCTCATATATTGTAGCTTCATATATTGTTTATCTCTGGTATTTTAGCTTCATATATTGTTTATCTCATAAGCTACTAATTATCTGCTAATTTTAGCTTTTGGGCTGTGAAATTTCTTATTCTTCAATTTTGGTGCTTATCTCCTCTGTCATCATCAATTTTGGTGGTTATGTTGCGCTTTCATTTTTTAGGACAATAAGGACATCCTCAAGTCATCTGGTATCGTCTTCTTCATGTGTCTCCCTCTCTTCGACAATAATGCTTCTGATTTTTCTTGGTAATTATTGAATCACTTTTGTGTTTTCTGGGTATTTAGGATCTAAGATTTTTGGTTTTTGAAGAGTAGCTGCAGGCAGAGTATGAGGTACCCTTTTCTTTTTTCTGTATTTTTTTGTTTAATTTCTATTTCATGCATGGTGGATTTCTCTTTTGTAATTATTGAATTGTTTCTATATTTGCTTGGTATTTATGATTTTTTTATTTTTTTTTGGATTTTCAAGAGCAGGGGAAAAATGTACTTTTTTCTATTTTTTTCTTTCTTTCTAATTTTTATGCAATATATGAAAAGATTGTATGAATCTCATGTATGATTATTACCAAATGTCTATATCTTTCGTTGAATAATATTGGTGATTACGGTTTCATGCCTTTTACCATCACAGTTGTTGAAGAACTTGGACTCCCTATCGCAATGTTGTTTACTAGACCTTGGAATGTTTGAATTTTTATCCGGTTTCGTGTTCGACCAACTATTTGGTGAATTTGTATTCCTACTAAAGATATGAGTGTTGGGTATGAAATAAATATGCAAGTTTTTACATAAGTAAAATACATTTTGCTTCCCTCTCACAAAAATGAACGACCATAACTTTGCCTTCCCTCTCGTAGCTTTGTGCAGTGGATTTCTCCATTGACCTCTACAACTATATCTCTCTTCATTCGAATGTTAGGTGAGGAGCATCACTGACGACATGTTGCAAATAAGGTATATCATTGAATGTTTACTACGGACGCATGAGAGCAAACAGATCGCGATTTGGAGTTATAATGAAGGAGATATTAACGTTTGATGTTGGGGGTATTTTAGTAAATTAATTAATTTCAAGAAAATTCCAGATTTTTAGAGTAAAATCTGGTGTGCCACGTGTGTGGTCCAGATTAAAAAAAAAAAAGGGCGGCTATGATGGAAAGATAAGAAGAGAAAAGGGAGAGAAGTGGAGGAATAAGGAGAAGAGAGAGAAATGGGGTGACCAATGAGGAGAAGAGGAAATGAGGGAAATGAGGAAGAGAAAATGAGATGAGTGGTCCGGGTTCCCTTAGTGTTTTCCGATGGTTTTTTGTCCAAATTTCCGGCTTTCTTCAACCTCCCATCACTCATAAACATCACCATAGTGTCCTAGCATCCAATTGTAGCCTTAATCAACGAAGTTGCATCACGGTTTCCATGAAGAACAACCCACGGGGCCGAAGACCCTTAGTTGGAAATCCACCAATTTCTGAAATGTTTAACCTCGATCCACACTATCTAACAACTCCCCTAGAACCCAGGAACAAAGCCCAAGTAGTGGTGGAGGCGTCGGAGCAAGTTTGGAGGTCGAATCGAAGCACACCCAATTCTAGGGTTCCAACGGGTTTTAGTGAAATTGAGGTATTTTCCAGCCAAATTAGCCTTAGTCACAGGTATGAAAGTTTTTCCTCTCATTGAGATCTTCATTTCTGGGAAATTTGGTAATTTTTGGAAATAGTTGAATTTTCCGGCGAGTCGGGGCGACCGACCGCCACCCATGGCGGCGCGTGCGGTGGCGCGTGGCCAGTGGGCCGTCAATGATATTTTTAGGCTATGGTAGATGTCCTGATTTCAATTTTGATAGTGGTATGATGTAGGTTGATCGTTTGAACCTAATTTCATTACGATACGTGGTTAGGTCAATATATGAATCGACGATCCGGCCATTGGATCGTCATCAAACTTTGACACATTATAATACGTAATATTTGAGGAACATAAGAACTTATGGATCAGGAATCCTACGTACGGATCTTCCCGAATTGGATTTGTAAATTCATAAAATAAAACGTTAACCGCCACTCGATTTTGGAAATTGGCAGAGATCCAACCATTGGATCGTATTGAAACTTTAGTATGTTATTCTAGAAGTATAATGTGGATCTTTGGAAATTATGGATTGGAAATCTGAATTGCAGATCTTCCGGATCGAGTAATGTAGGGTTGTGATCATACCGTCGAACTTTGATCGATGGTTGACTTTTGGTCAATGGGTCTCAAACCATTCTAGAATGTCCTTAAGGATGTATTTTATGTGACTTACGTATTCTATTGATAAGAGTTCTGAGATGTAATTTGATAAATGTTTTAGGCGCCGATCGTTCGAGACTCCTCGATATTTGTGCTAAGGAATTGTAGCGTGGATTCGAGGTGAGTGGGCTTTTGTTTTCTGTATATATGTATGTATGTTTTATGTTTTTCCAGAAAGTGTTTTAAATGGTTTTACGATTTAAATGCCATGTCAATTTCATTACGTTTTAGATTATGCGTTAGTATAGTTATGCATATTGTTGTTTGACACTGCGGACGTTCAGTTAAGTTTCAGGTGAGTATATATTGATGGTAGTGATTGTAGTGTGTATGATTATGTTGTTGGGTTTTTTCCAACCCATGATAAGTTGTCCTAAGTCTATAAGGAGTTATAGTCTTAGATGATTAAATTGTTTTCCCAATTGAAGTTAGTTTCTCAATTGGAGTAGGATTTATAACTAGATTCCAATTAGGATTAATAATCCTTATTGAAGAAGACCTTTATTATGTCTATATAAAGGGGCTATTATACTAGGTTTAAAAAAGAGGGGCAAAGTGTGTGCGAGAGAAAAGAAAAGAGAGTCAGTATTTCTTGTTCTTGTTATTTTAGGTTTTTTCGTCAAGTCCTAGTTCTAGAGATTTGGCAAGATTA